>QXTE01000615.1:37739-200542 GCA_003942145.1 Platysternon megacephalum | reverse complement strand
TACCCAATATTTTCTCTCCATTAAGGCACTTCAACACTTCAATGAAGTCACCTTTCAATTTTCTTTTGATAAGCTAAACAGGTTGAGCTCTTTCAATCGCTCACTAGAAAGCATTTTTCTCCAGCCCCCAGAACATCTGGTGGCTCTTTGCTGCCCCAGCTCCAATTTCACAACATCTTTTTCAAACGAGGACACCAAAACTGAATGCAGTATTCCAATATCAGTCTCACTGATGCCGTGTCACCTCCTGTGACGCTATTGACATAATCTGTAACTGTATAGATCACCGTTGCGACCACTGTTCTATATTTGCAGCCAATATTGTATAAAGGTTGTCGTGGAAGGGGTCTATGGAGAGGTTATCATTGGCTGATTATAATTATGCTCTCTGTATATGTGTATCATGTTTGTAGTTGACGTTATGAATATTGGCTCTATACTGTCTGTATTTCAAACGTGTGCTATGCTTCCGGGGAACACCCCAGACAAGTTGGTGTCAGTTCTGCCCACTAAGGACCATCAGCTATACAATCGACCCATTGAGAGAAGGCATATACACCTTGTGACTCAGCAAGGTAAGCAGGGACCTGCCTATGGACAGAACTATAAGGTTTTTCTATGCCACGTGCTGGATAGAGTGTCCTTGGGACAAAGAAAGCAAAGACCACATGGCAAGAGACTATAAAAGGCTGATGCCTCCTCTCCATCTTGTCTTCAATCCTGCTTCATACCTCTGGAGGGACTTTGCTACAAACTGAAGCTCTATACAAAGGACTGAATGACCCATCCCAGCTGTGGATGTACTCCAGAGACTTGATTTGAACCTGCAGTTTATTCTGTCACTGCTACAAGCCTGAACCAAGAACTTTGCCATGACTGTAAGTAATTGATTCCATTTAACCAATTCTAGCTCTCATCTAGATCTTTTTCCCTTCATGAATAAACCTTTAGATTTTAGATTCTAAAGGATTGGCAACAGCGTGATTTGTGGGTAAGATCTGATTTGTATATTGACCTGGGTCTGGGGCTTGGTCCTTTGGGGTCCTTTGAGAGAACCGTTTGTCTTTTACTGGGGTATTGGTTTTCATAACCATTCATCCCCATAACGAGTGGCACTGGCGGTGATACTGGGAAACTGCAGTGTCCACGGGAATTGCTTGTGTGACTTCCCCCGTCCCACCTCCTGAAGGGGCGGCCAATGGGCCGGCACGGTTGCTGATTGGCAGGCGCGTGGGCCAGTGGGGGCGAGCCCGTGCCCAGCGCGCGGTGGCAACGGGCGATGGCGGCGCCGGGCTGGGAGCGGGCGCTGCGGCTCGGGCTCTGCGCGCTGGGGCTGGCGCTCTCCGTGTACGCACTGCACGTGGAGAGCTCGCGGGAGCAGGACCCCGGGTACCGGGCCATGTGCGACCTGAGCCCCTCCGTCAGCTGCTCCAAGGTCTTCACCTCCAGGTGCGTGGGGGGGACCGGCCCCATGGCATGACTCCCGCTCGCTTCACTGCAATCCCCCTCCACCCACTGCAACATCCCGGCCCCATTGCATGACTCCCCTCCCCCCACTGCAACCCCCAGCCCCATTGCATGACTCCCCCTTGTCCCACTGCAACCCCTGCTCCCCACTGCAACAGCCTGGCCCCATTGCATGACCCCCTCTGCCCCCATTGCATGACCCCTGCTTCCCATTGCAGCCCCAGCCCCATTGCATGAACCTCTTCTGCTCCCTACTGCAACACCCCTGTGCTATTGCCCCTTTTCCTCAGCCTCCCTGTGCAGTGACATCCGTGCTCCTGCCCTCCCTGTGCAATAGCCCCCCAACTGCCCCAGCCCCCCGTGCAATAGCTCTGCTGCCCCAATCCCATGCGCTGTGTTCCACCCTGCTGCCCCCTGTGCTGTGCCCGCACCACTATGCCATGCTGCAGCCCTATGTGCCTATCCCACGGGGCATACCCCAGCCTCCTAGGCCCTATGTGCTTTCCCCCTCCATGGGAGAGCCCTGTGGTTGTGCACTTTCTGCTTAGTCCTTTCCTGCTGCCTCAGCCCTGCTGATGACCTGGCATCTCTGTTTCCAGCCTGTCCCCTTTGTGCTCTGTGTTGCCAGCTCCCCCAGTTTGTTTGGTAGATCCAGAGAGACCCTGAGATCATCTGGTCTGACCTGGAGAGCACAGGCCGGTCAGTTCCACCCAGTTACCTCTGTGTTGAGCG
Organism: Platysternon megacephalum; assembly: GCA_003942145.1. NCBI lineage: Eukaryota > Metazoa > Chordata > Testudines > Platysternidae > Platysternon > Platysternon megacephalum. Next base: position 198,343 of record QXTE01000615.1, on the reverse strand, counting down.
GGATCAGGGAGAGAACAGGCAAAACTGAGGGGCCCCAATGCCTGAGGCCCTCGCGATGCCAGGGAACGGATTAGGTGAGATGTGCCCAGGTGATCCACGCTGCAGAGGGAGGTGAAGTCTGCCCCAGGGCCCCTGCCAGTCTGAGCTGGGGGAATTCCTCTTCCCAAATCTGGGGACCCTCAGTGAAACTGCAGTGTCCAAGGGAATTGCTTGTGTGACTGGTGCTTGGCCAGTGGGTAAAACTGAAGTATTCTCTGTTTGGCCGGTTTGGTTTGCCTTAGAGGTGGAACCCCCCCAGCTTTGGGCTCTAACTGCCCTGCTTGAAGCAATTTGTCCGGAATTGGCGCTTTCAGTTGGGTCCTCCCAGAACCAGCATCGTTACCCCTCCCTGTCCTACTCACGGCTCTGCCCCTACGGCTAATGATGGCTTTAGCCCTGTTCACCACGGCATCACACCGGGAGCTCATCTTGAGTGGCTTCCCACTCTGGGCCCTAAATCCTTTTCAGAGTCACTGCTTCCCTGGATACACGTCCCCATCTATAGGTGTGGCCGGCATGCCTTGTTGCTAGGTATGGGACCCCAGGCACTTCCCCTCTTCCAACCACTAGACCCCACCCCCCTCCCATAAGCCCCATAGATCCCATTCTCCACTGGGTACAGAAAACTACACTCCCCAGAACCCTTTGCTTCCCCCATCCCACCTTCTGCAGGCGCAGCCAATGGGCCGGCGCCGGTTGCTGATTGGCAGGCGCGAGGGCCGGTGGGGGCGAGCCCGTGCCCAGCGCGCGGTGGCAACGGGCGATGGCGGCGCCGGGCTGGGAGCGGGCGCTGCGGCTCGGGCTCTGCGCGCTGGGGCTGGCGCTCTCCGTGTACGCGCTGCACGTGGAGAGCTCGCGGGAGCAGGACCCCGGGTACCGGGCCATGTGCCACCTGAGCCCCTCCGTCCGCTGCTCCAAGGTCTTCACCTCCAGGTGCGTGGGGGGGACCGGCCCCACGGCATGACTCCCCTTTGCCCCATTGCAACCCCCCCTGCTTCCCATTGCACCCCCACCCCCATTGCATGAGTTTCCCCTGCTCCCTACTGCAACACCCCTGTGCTATAGCCCCCTTTCCTCAGCCTCCCTGTGCAGTGACATCCGTGCTCCTGCCCTCCCTGTGCAATAGCCCCCCAACTGCCCCAGCCCCCCCTGCAAGAGCCCTGCTGCCCCCATCCCATGCGCTGTGTTCCACCCTGCTGCCCCCTGTGCTGTGCCCACACCACTATGCCGTGCTGCAGCCCTATGTGCCTATCCTACGGGGCATACCCCAGCCTCCTAGGCCCTATGTGCTTTCCCCCTCCATGGGAGAGCCCTGTGTTTTTTCACTTTCTGCTTAGTCCTTTCCTGCTGCCTCAGCCCTGCTGATGACCTGGCACCTCTGTTTCCAGCCTGTCTCCTTTGTGCTCTGTGTTGCCAGCTCCCCCAGTGTGTTTGGTAGATCCAGAGAGACCCGGAGATCATCTGGTCTGACCTAGAGAGCACAGGCCGGTCAGTTCCACCCAGTTACCTCTGTGTTGAGTGGGATCAGGGAGAGAACAGGCAAAACTGAGGGGCCCCCCAATGCCCGAGGCCCTCGCGATGCCAGGGAACGGATTAGCCGAGATGTGCCCAGGTGATCCACGCTGCAGAGGGAGGTGAAGTCTGCCCCAGGGCCCCTGCCAGTCTGAGCTGGGGGAATTCCTCTTCCCAAATCTGGCGACCCTCAGTGAGCCGGACCCACCAGCCAAGTGGCTCGAACGTAGTTTCGCGGGAGCTCAGAGCTCTTGCTCAGCTCTCAGAGGCAAGGTTTGTCAACTTGGCCCTGGTTTGTACAGCGCCTGGTGCTGTGGGCTGTTGATCCTTCTTTGGTGCTTCTAGGAGCGACTGTAAGGATACCGAGACTGGGGAGTTGAGGCGGGGGGGCCGAGAAACATTTTTTTTAAAATATAGGGAAATGTGGTTAAAAAACGGCAAACATTTGGCAAAGGAATTGGAGGGGGGGGGGCACTTGAAACTACTTTTTAGTTGGAGGACGGGAGCACTTGAAACTATTTTTCATTTCATTTGGAGGCCCTTGAAATTTCTTTTAAAGATGTTTTTGAAGGATCTGGAGTGAATAGCTGTCCTTTTTAGTAGAGGGGAAAAATGTTCCTGGGGGCGGAGAGGGGCGGAGGGAAAGAACCAGAGTTAAGTTTACTCAGTCTTCTGCAAACAGCCAGATCGAACACAGGGACGCTTTATCACTGGCAGAGAGCGGTGGAAGGGGAATGACCCTGGCCTGTCAAAAGAGCCAGTGGGGACTGGGCCATGTAGTGAGGCACTAGATTGGGTCCCAGGAGATCTTGGTTTTATTCTCAGCTCCGCTTCAGATGCTGCATCTGGGCCTCAGTTTTCCCATCTGTAAAATGGGGAGAACTATCCTTTGTCTATTTAGACTGTCAGCTCTGCGGGGCAGGGACCCTCTCTCACTGTGTCCGCCCAGCGTCTGGAACAACGGTGGGCCCTAATCTTGGTCGGGGAGGGGGGGGCTCTGTGCAGCACCTGGAGCAGTGGGGGATCTGGTTTTGGCTGGGGGGGTCCATGCAGTGTCTGGCATGACGGGGGTCCCAATCTCAGTCAGGGAAGGGCAAGTCGGGTCCATGCAGTACCGGCCACACGGGGGGGGCACTCACCTCACTCGGGGAGGGCGGGGGAGGTTTGCGCAGCATGACCGGGGCCCCGATCTCGGTGAAAAACCCACACGCGGGAATCTGAGGCGCGGGCGAAACACCGGTTCTGATACCGTCAGGACTTGTGTTTGGCTGTGTGCGTGTGTTAGCGTCAGGGGGGCCTGATTGCGTGCACCTCAGACGCACACACGCTCAATCTGCCTGTGCTCCCCCCTCCACTCGCAGTGGAAAACACCCTGAAACATCTGGCTGCGGGATAAACAGCTGGTTTCCCTCCTGGGGGGGGGGGGGGAAAGAGGGGGGCTTTTATCAATGAAAACGTTTCCTAGGCCACCAGTCCCGCCTGCTGCGCTGTGATTGGTGGGGGCCGTTGTCAGTCATTGCCAGGGTGTTCTATTTCTGCCACGTATGTAGGGCTCATGCCTACGTAGCGGCTGGCAATTGCCGGGCCCACGGGAGCTGCAATGTAACCCGGTTCTGGTCCCTATTAGGGCCCCAGGGGCTGTTCCACTCAGCTGAGCCAGCCCCCCCCCCCCCCTGCCCTCCCCCGCCTCCGCTCAGTGGGGTCCTTCAGTGCCAGTGGGTGTGGATTGAACTATCATCAGAATTTGTTACTGGCATCAAAATTGCAAGTGGGAGGCAGCGAACAGGAAGGGCACAGAGCTCCCTGCGCTAGGGGCTGCAGGAATCAGAGCTCCCCGCCCCCCCAGCTGGAGCAGGCGTTAGGGGCCTGAGAGTCAGGACTCCTAGGTTCAATCCCCGGCCTTGGGAGGGGAGTGGGGGTCTAGTGGTTAGAGCAGGGGGGGGCCTGGGAGTCAGGACTGCTGGGTTCTATCCCTGGCCTTGGGAGGGGAGTGGGGTCTAGTGGTTAGAGCAGGGGGGGCCTGGGAGTCAGGACTGCTGGGTTCTATCCCCGGCCTTGGGAGGGGAGTGGGGTCTAGTGGTTAGAGGAGGAGAGGTTGGGAGTCAGGACTCCTGGGTTCTCTCCCCAGCTTGGGGAAGGGAGTGGGGTCTAGTGGTTAGAGCAGGGGGGGCCTGGGAGTTCAGGACTCCTGGGTTCTATCCCCAGCCTTGGGAAGGGAGTGGGGTCTAGTGGTTAGAGCAGAGGGGGCCTGGGAGTCAGGACTCCTGGGTTCTATCCCCAGCCTTGGGAAGGGAGTGGGGTCTAGTGGGTAGAGCAGAGTCCACATTGTGGAAGACGAGAGCCGCTGTCTGTACACAGCAAGCCTCCGTGCAGCCCCTAGTTCTACGTCCCCGTTTCTCTCTGCAGGTGGGGCCGTGGCTTTGGCTTGGTGGAAGATCTCTTGGGGAAACACAGCGTCTTTAATCAGCCCAACAGCTTATTTGGCATCGTCTTCTACATCCTACAGACACTGCTGGGTACGTTTTTGGGGGGCATCTACCCCGTCCCACAGGGGCAGGCTGGTGCCCGATAGTCTTAACGAGCCCTGTCTCTAACCGTCTCCAGGCTTCTCTCCCAGCACCCTGGCGGCCGTCACCCTGCTGGGCACCTCCGTGGTCTCCATCGCCGGCTCGCTCTACCTGGCCTACATCCTCTTCTTCGTGCTCCACGACTTCTGCCTGGTGTGCGTCACCACCTACCTGCTCAACGGCGCCCTCCTCCTCCTCAACTACAAGCGTCTGGGCTGCCTGAGCGGGCAGCGCCGCGCCAAGCCCAAGGGGCAGTGAGCGTGGCTGGGGGAGCCCCGGCCCAGCCCCCTCCTGGAACTTCCGTTGCGATAACGAACCCGCCTTTGTATAGCAGCCAGGGGCCCGTCTAGCCCGGTACCCTGCCCCCTCCCTGCCAAACCAGATCAGACCCTGGGTCCATCACCCCTTTAAACACAAACTGAGGCCGTTTCTGGCTTAACCAAAATGCTGGTATAACGTGGGTTAAAATGGTTACATGACACACAGCAAGGGACTGCCTGAGACACACACGGGAGATCAGGTTTCATCAGCACCAGCAGGGGGCAGAGCTGCTCTCACGCCACCTCGATTCTTTCCAGCAGGGACCAGCTGCGTGTGTGCGTGTGTGAGGGAGAGTGAGAGACGTATGACCCTCCTGCCATCAATGGAGGCAGGGCTGGATTCTGATCTTGATAAACTCAGTGTGAATGGAGTAAACAGGAACACAGTCTAGCCCTACGTATTCCCGTCTTGTACATCCCCTGCTGCAATGACAGCGGTACTTTAGTTAACTGACCAGCAGGGGGCACTGTGCACCAAAGCAATATGCCAATGACGAGACCAGCTGGAGCTGTCTGTTTGCAGCTGATTGTGTACAAAAGCACATTTTTGTAGCTGAAATAAAGTCGCCCTTGGCAACAGGCAGCCGGGTGCATTTGGGGTCTCGTTATTTAACCCTTTAGAAACTTGGGAGCCAGGCAATGCGTCGATCATAGGGTAGGCAACCTATGGCACGCGTGCCGAAGGTGGCACACAAGCTGATTTTCAGTGGCACTCACACTGCCCAGGTCCTGGCCACTGGTCCGCGGGGGCTCTGCATTTTAATTTAATTTTAAATGAAGCTTCTTAAACATTTTAAAAATCTTATTTACTTGATTTCTATATTATAGACTTATAGAAAGAGACCTTCTAAAAACGTTAAAATGTATGACTGGCACGCGAAACCTTAAATTAGAGTGAATAAATGAAGACTCGGCACAACACTTCTGAAAGGTTGCCAACCCCTGGCGTAGATAGTGGTGTGAGCCTAAAAAGGTACAGAGCATTAGGATATGGTGATAGGACAAGGGTTGGATCTAGTCTGGTGTCCTTCCCTCTCCCTGGTACCCTAGCTCAGATCCATGGACTAAGTAACTCTGGTGTCCTGCTTCCATCTCTGCTCGACAATGGATGGTTCATAGGCAGATGCAACCCTTCTATGATGCCTTGCTGCGGTGTGCCATGAGCTCCCAGCGGGCTTCGTTCCCTGCAGACCGATCGTAGCATCCATGTTCAGTGTGCGTTTCACCTAAATGCAGTCTCTGATCTCTGCTTTTCTGCAGCGGTGAGTTCCACAGGTCAGCTCTGCTTGCTGCAGAGATGCATAGGGTTCAGATTTCTCTGCGTGTTAATTTCACTGACTGGGCAATTGGGCCAGCGTGACCTTAAATCTTCTGTTGCTTGCCGTTATCCTAAATTGCGTGTGTCAGTAGGAGGGACTTTGAAGGTCTAATCTCCCCTTCCCTTGAGTCTTTCCACTTACCATCTCAAAGCAATTTGCAAATTCAAGTTAGTTAATCTTCAGTGCTCCCGTTGAGATACCATTATAGTTGTTTGACACATGGGGAAACTGAGATACAGAGTGGGGTAGGGATGTGCCCAAAGTCACACTGCAGGTCAGTGGAAGAGGTGGGTGCAGCTGTCTGTTAAGCTCTTTGGCTGAGGCGACATGTGGGGAGTGGGGTCATGTGCCCCCCCATATTTCTGCCAGGATTTATATTTTTTGCAGGGAGTGGGTTCAAAATATGTGTGTGCAGTAGTGTATTTCCAAACTTTCAAGCCTTAATAACATAACCAACGGGTGTCTTTGACCTTTCACCTTAATTGTTCTCCCATGATTTTCACTTTTCCAGTCAGCCTGGCATTTGCAAATATGTTCATTAGGCCTTGGAATTTTATTTGGCTTTTCACTTATTTTTCTGAAAAGCAGTTCAAGGACAGTCTACGTTTAAACTAAGTTAATTTAATAGTGTACCTGGTATTAGCTTTGTACAATGGTGAAAAGAATGAAGTTTGGACTTTTTCTACACTAAGAAGGCTAAATTGCCCTGAGATTAATAAGCTCCAATATTAATCATAGAATCATAGAATATCAGGGTTGGAAGGGACCTCAGGAGGTCATCTAGTCCAACCCCCTGCTCAAAGCAGGACCTAATCCCAACTAAATCATCACAGCCAGGGCTTTGTCAAGCCTGACCTGAAAAACCTCTAAGGAAGGAGATTCCACCACCTCCCTAGGTAACCCATTCCAGTGCTAATATTAAAACTTTCAACAATGTCTAAATTACGCTTGCCAGCAATGTGTGGTAACAACAGAATTGTTGCTATATTTTATCCAAAGTCGTTTAATAATTTATACCCGAGAGATTTGGGTAATTAAAACCCCAGGGGTATCCAGGCCGACCTCTACACAAAACATGTTTGTCTTTCAGTGGGGAAAGAAATGCAATTCTGCAAACACTGTTTCTTTGCTCCAAACAACATTTTCACTAAAAGAGAGATGTTTTTTCGATCAAAACCTCACATGGGCTGGTTGTAATAATAAAGCTGTATGTAGTTGGGTTGGGATTATATTCATTCACAGGATTGATTCTGGCACTTTATTTTCAGGTAGCACATCAAAGAAGCAAATGACAGAATGCATAATAATTTGAGTGGTTTTTTTTAAAGAATTTCAAGTGTCAGAGCTACCTCTGTACAAACTGGCCTTAGCTCTTAACCATCTATTAAGACAATTTTCTTGTTAAGATTTTTAATGCACATATGAATCATATAACCACAGTTTTCTTCCCTGGTACCTCTCTTTTGGAACAGTCTCCATCTGCTATTACGTAGTATTGTAAAACATGACATCAAAAGCAGTTCTAGAAATCAAAACTCCTTTGTCTCTTGAGTACCTGTCGTGAAGCCTGCTGCAAACCACCAGAACTTTTAAATTGTGCCCCCTCCCTGCCCCCCATCAACAGTTAAACGTCCCCTCTCCTCTTTGGCGCAGGAATGGCCTTTTTAGGTGTTGGTACAGCACCTTGCACAATAGTGCCCTGCTCTGCGCCTGGGGCCTCTAGATTTTTCTGTAGTAGAAATAATGAACAAAAGAACCCAGGCGTCCTGACGGCTCCCAGATCAAACCCACTTCCCTCCCAGGGCCCTGGCTAGAACCCAGGAGTCCTGGCTCCCAGTGACTTCTGCACAGAAGTTTCCTTCACTCTAACACTACACCTCCCATGAGGCATTGTGCTGTTTTTTATGCAGGGGGAGGCGCCTGTTCCCTTTGCAGAGCATGCTGGGAACTGCAGGCAGGCCAGCAGGCTTTTCCCATTGACTTGCATGGAGCTGCCCTATGTGACTACGTTCCCCATGAGGCCCTGCGCCTCCAGCCGATCATGGAGCACATGCTCACCGCACAGCCTTCTGGGATTTGTAGTTCTCCAGAACGCTCTTTCCTGTTGACTTGCCTAGGGAAGGCGGCCAAGCGGGACTACGTTTCCCAAGAATCCCTGCTCCCGGGCTGCGCGATGGCTGCGGAGTCCCCACCCCGCCTCCTCCGCCCTTCCAGGAGCGCCGGCAGCTGGCTCGCTCCGGTCCCCCAGAGTGGAACCCTGCAGGCCCCGCACTTGGCGGTAAGGGCCCCTTTAGAACGTACCACTGTGGCGGCGGGGGTTGGGGGGCTGTACCATTCCCTGCTTTCCCTATGTGGTGCAAGGGGATGGGAAACGGGCCCTAGGGTTTCTGATCCCCAGGTTCGAGTCCGGCCTCGGACACCTGGGTTCCATCGCTGGCCCGGGGAGGGGGAGGAGTGGGGTGTAGTTGTCAGAGCAGGGCGGGGCTGGGTGATCAGGACTCCTGGGTTCCATCCCCAGCTCTGGGAGGGGAGCAGGGTCTAGTGGTTAGAGGGGTGGTGGGGGCCGGGTTGGGACCTGGACGCCTGGGTTCCATCCCCAGGGTGGGGTCTGGAGGGGTGGAGCTGGGTGCCAGGGGTGCTCCTGCAATGCTTTGATGCCGGTGAGTTGGCCGTGGTGGGGGCAGGTGCCCGTGCTGTATGTCCCAGGTGACAGGACTGGACTCCTGCTGTCCTGTCCCGGCTCTGCTGCCCCCTGCTCTGCCTTCTGGAGTGCAAAGAGCCCGGGCTAGGGGGTGATGGACTGTCCTGGGGGCCTGGCACGTACCTGCCCCTGATACGGGCACCCTGGGACAAGACCTGAAATGCACCACGCAGGACCACAGATAAATGTTTTTTACTCCCTCCCCTCCCAGAGCTGGGAGAGAACCCAGGAGTCCTGGCTCCCAGCCCCCCCTGCTCTAACCACCAGCCTCCACTCCCCTCCCAGAGCTGGGGATAGAACCCAGGAGTCCTGGCTCCCAGCCCCCCTGCTCTAACCCACTAGCCCCCCACGGCCCTGTGATCTGGCTGGGTTGGATCTTGGCGATGGAGAGCAGCTTGTGAACACAAGGGGGTAATTTATATGCCATCTGGGCCTTATATGCAGCATAGTACCTAGATGGACCGTGGCTCGTTGGCCCAGCGCCACATGCCTTGGACGGTCTGTCTAGGGCTGGTATCCCCTCTAAGCTCACCTGAGGCTTGGGGAAGCCTGTCTGGCCCCATAGCAGCCTCGGAGCAGGCATTATACCCAGTATATGGCCCTGATCACTATTCACATATCGCCCCTGTCCCAGTGCAGCGGGCTAAAGAGACCTGTGGGTCCCAAGACACAATGCCACCTTCCATCAACGTGGGACTGTATATTGGGGGGCAGGGGGAGGCTGAAATCATTCTCCCTGAACAGGCTGCATTGTGGGAACACGGCCCCTCCCCTCCATGTCCTAGAGACCATCCCCGCGGGGCATAGCTGCTGGGGGTGAATTGAGGACGGGGGTGGGGCAGGCAAGGCTGCTATGCACATTTGCAGAGCGCTCGCAATCTGAACACGCCAGCCAGACAAATGGGGCCTTGTTCGGCTGTTAGTGTGATCGCTGCTTTCCCAGAGGGCCGCAGGAACAGCTGCTCCAACCCCAGGACAAGGTGGGTGGATAGCCTCAGGACCTAGGAGTCCTGGCTCCCAGCCCCCCCTGCTCTAACCCACTAACCTCCACTCCCCTCCCAGAGCTGGGGAGAGAACCCAGGAGTCCTGGCTCCCAGCCCCCCTGCTCTAACCCACTAGCCCCCACTCCCCTCCCAGAGCTGGGGAGAGAACCCAGGAGTCCTGGCTCCCACCCACCCCGCTCTAACCCACTAGACCCCACTCCACTCCCAGAGCTGGGGAGAGAACCCAGGAGTCCTGGCTCCCAGCCCCCCCACTCTAACCCACTAGACCCCACTCCCCTCCCAGAGCTGGGGAGAGAACCCAGGAGTCCTGACATTTTTTCTCTCCTCTTCGATGTCTGGTGGCAGATTGCTCTTCTGTGGGTGGCGAGGTGGCACAGAGCGATTGGGGTGGGGCCTGGTATGCATCTCTCTGGATCCTCTTGTCTGTGCGTGGTTCACGCCAGGGCTAAATGCCAGTGGCCTGAGGTAAATCTGACCACCCATGTCTGTTACAGAGGGCAGGGAGCCAGGACTCCTGCGTTCTCTCCCCGCCTCTGAGAGGGGAGTGGGGTTTTGAGGCTGGGGCCGAGAGGCAGGACTCCTGGGTTCTATCCCCGGCTCCGAGAGGGGAGTGGGGTCGGGGCCGAGAGGCAGGACGCCTGGGTGCTGTCCCCGGCTCCGAGAGCGGAGTGGGGTCTAGGGGGGCCGAGAGCCAGGACTCCTGGGTTCTGGCCCTGGCCCCGAGGGGGGGGGGGGGTGGAGGGGGGCTGAGAGGCAGGGCTCCTGGGTTCTCTCCCCAGCTCTGGGAGGGGGGTGGGGTCTAGTGGGTTAGAGTGGGGGGGCTGGGAGACAGGACTTCTGGGCTCTCTCCCCAGCTCTGGGAGGGGAGGGGGGTCTAGTGGGTTAGAGTGGGGGGGCTGGGAGCCAGGGCTCCTGGGGTGTCTCCCCGGCTCGCAGGGGGGGGTGGGGTCGGGGGGGGGCGGGGGGGGCTGAGAGCCAGGGCTCCTGGGTTGTATCCCCGGCTCCGGGAGGGGAGTGGGGTCTAGTGGGTTAGAGTGGGGGGGCTGGGAGCCAGGGCTCCTGGGTTGTATCCGCGGCTCAGAGGGGGGGGTGAGGTCTAGGGCCGAGAGGCAGGAGTCCTGGGTTGTATCCCCGGCCGCGAGAGGGGGGGTGGGGCTGGGGGGACTGAGAGCCAGGACTCCGGGGTTCTGTCCCTGGCTCCGCGAGCGGAGTGAGGTCTAGGGGGGGCTGCGAGGCAGGACGCCTGGGTTCTATCCCCGGCTCCCAGAGGGGAGGGGGGGCTAGGGGGACTGAGAGCCAGGACTCCTGGGTTCTGTCCCTGGCTCCGAGAGCGGAGTGAGGTCTAGGGGGGGCTGAGAGGCAGGACTCCTGGGTTCTGTCCCCGGCTCCCAGAGGGGAGTGGGGTCTAGGGGGGCTGAGAGCCAGGACTCCTGGGTTCTGTCCCCGGCTCCCAGAGGGGAGTGGGGTCTGGTGGGGTCGGGGCTGAGAGCAGGACTCCTGGGTTCTCCTCACTTTGCTATGTGTGGGCTCTCCAGCCCTAGCCCTCTCTGTTGGCCTTGGGGTGACGCCCAGACCCACCAAATTCATCTTGCCAAACGTCCGCCTGGCAGGGGCCCCATCGTCTGGCCGCTCCTGGGATTTGAGCCGGGGCCCCAGAAGGAAAGGTTCCCCCTATGACCTCCCCCACCGTGGCCTGATCTGGGATTGACTGGGTGTGTATCACAGCAGCAGCTTGAGTTGACTTAGAGTGTGGGGGAGAGGGTAGCTCGGCTGGGGGTGATGTTGGGGGGCTGCTGGAGAGAGGGGGAACTGGGAACGAAGACCCTGCGCCAAGCGTTGGGGGATCCTGGTTCTGTCCATGCGTCTGTCCATCCCTAGGTCCCTGGAACGTCAGTCTGTCTGTCATCCTTCCCTGGCATGTCCATCTTAATGGCTGTCTGTCTGTCCCTAGGTCCCTAGGATGGCTGTCTGTCTGCCCGTCCATAGGGTGCCTGTCCCTCTGTCTGTCCATCTCCAGGATGTCTGGTCTTCTGTCTGCTTGTCCCTAGGATGTCTGTCTGCTTGTTCTTATGGTGTCTGTCCATCCCTAGGAGGTCTGTCTGCCTGCCGTTAGGATGTCTGTCCATGCCTAGGATGTCTGGCCGTCCCTAGGTCCTTGGGTTGTCTGACTCATCCATCTGCTCTCTGACGCCCTCCCCACCCCCTCACCCCCTCGGCAGCAGGGTCCAGATGCTAGTGCACAAATCCAACCCCTGGATGGTCCCGTGGGCTCCTCTCTGGGCGGATAGGCAGGGTGCTCCTTGGTTGGCTGCGGCAGCCGGTGTCACGGGGGGCTGGAGGTGTTGGCTAATGGGGGCGGGGATGGATGGGACCAATGGGCCGTGCACCTGGTGGTGGTGGGGCACGTGTAACCCCACGCTGGATGTTTGACTTGTCCAGTCAGCGGCCGGGCAGAGACACCTGCTCCATGGGCACCGGGCTCCAGGTGCTTCCTTCCACCCGGGCGCAGGTCGGTGCTTGGCCTTCTTCTTCCGTCCAGTCACTGATTCGCTCTTTCTCTCTATCTCTCTCTGCATTTCTCCCCCGCACCCCTTCCCGCTCTGTCCACCTGGGCTCTTCCCTGTCAGCTCTTTGGCTGGCTGGGCTCCACAGGGAGCAGATCCGGCAAGCCAAGGACAAAACACGTCACCCTGGTTTCTCTTTAATCTGCTCTCTCTCTAGCCAGGCCCTCAGTGAGCTGTCCACGCCCCCGCCCCCCACCCCCGCTCTTCAACAGGTGTCTCGGTCACTTTCTGAGCTCTCTGTCTGTCTCTTTATTTATCTCCCTCTGCATCCGTTCTCTCGTCTGTCTGTAGCTAGCCGTCCATCTCCAAACAGCGTGCTTTCTCTCTCTCTCTCTCTCTCTCTCTCTCTCTATCTATCTATCTATCTATCTCCATACACCCCTCCTATCTATCTATCTATCTATCTATGTATCCCCACACACCCCTCATATCTATCTATCTATCTATCTATCTATCTATCTATCTATCCCCATCCACCCGTCTCATCTATCTGCCTATCCCGTAAACACCCTTCTGTGTGTCACTTACCCTGTTTAATCCACACATTCTCTTTTTCGGAATTTCTCAGTACACCCAGAGGTTATTACCCTGACTGAGTTCGGGGCCCCCATCATGCTGGGTGCTACACAGAACCCCACACACCCCAACCGAGATCAAGGTCCCCATCACACCGGATGCTGCACAGACCCTCCGCCTGCCTGAGATCGGGGGCCCCATCATGCCTGGCGCTGCGCAGACCCCAGTGAGACGCAGTCCCTCGAAGCGTTTGCCATTCAAACAGCCAAAGGCAGGATCAATCTCCCAGTTGTGCAGATGGGGAAACTGAGGCCCAGACAGGTGCGGCGACTGACCCGGGATGCCACCAGGAAGCTGGAGCAGAGCGGGGGAATAGAACCCAGGAGTCCTGGGAGCGAATTATTATCTCTTCATGAGGATGTGAAATCCCCATTGTGTGTCTCTTTTTCTTTTAGATGGAAACAGCGCTCCCCGCTGTTGGCAAGGAAGGAAACCAGCACAAAATAACCAAGTTCACCTGAGGTAAGTGACTTCTGGAGACCGTCTATTATGAGAGCAGCTGATAGTTCCTAACCAAGATTGGGCCCACGTTTGCTACCCAGACCGCCCCATTGAGTGCGGCCATTGCCCCCCAGCTGCCTCACCCCAGAGGTGGTGCATCTCAGCGCCGGGCGAGCCATCCCTGTGTGGTGTTATGTCTGGTTGTTCGCCCATTATCCCACCCCAGAGGCAGCCGCATCCCAGTGCCAGCTTTGCTCTGAGAGTTCCTGTCTCTCACCTCCAGGTGTCTGTGAAGGCAGGAAGATGCTGTGGAAAGCGCTGCTGAGGATGGAGCTGGGGGGAACGGGGAACCGGCCCCTCCCCATGCACCGGCTCCTGTCCCCCGCCCTCCGGTACCGGTCCACTTCTGTCTTGGATAACCACCAAGTGGAGCTGGCCCGAGAGCGATCCAAGACAGTCACCTCCTTCTACAACCAGTCAGCCATTGACGTCGCAGCGGAAAAGGTGAGGGGCGTTGGCTCAGTCAGCCTTTTCCCCTCCCCGAGGGGATGTTCAGTGCTTGGAGGGAAACTGAGGCAAAGCCAGTGAGTGGCACTAGGGGGTGCTGTGCTGCAGGGAGTGTGGGAGAAGGCTTTCACAGCTGGCCTCAATGTCTCAGTGTGCTGCTAGGGGGCGCTGTGCTGCAGAGAGCCGGGTGGGGCTCATTAATCCGGGGATCCTGGCCAAGGTGACTCTACTCTACTCTCCCAAATTCCCTTCTCCTCTTTCAGTTGGACACAGGATTCCTTTTCACTTCCTGTCCCAAAGCCCTGCGCACCGCACGTGTTAGCCGGCTGCTGGGCCCTGCCCCAGAGTCAGCCGCATCTCAGCGCCAGCTGAGCCGACCCCCTATGGCCGCGCTGCACAGCTGGTCCCCAACTGCCCCACCCCAGAGGTGGCTGCATCTCCGTGCTGGGCGACCCATTTCTTGTATGTGAGTCATCTGTTCCTCTCTTGGCTCATACCCCCCTCGCTGACACAGCAGCTACTCACCCAGATTCATCCCCTGGTACAGTGGCTGTGCAGCGGGGTAAGTCGGTCCCAGTGTGTTAAATAGGAAGGGGAAAGGGGGCGGGGAACAGCAGGTATACGGGACGGAGCTTGGCAGCATGAGCCACTGTTAAGCAGCCAAATATTTACTCAGAGAAACCAGGCGACTTGCTGAAGAATTACCGCCCGTCCCCTGTACTCGAGGGGAGTTAAATATTAATTTCAGCTGCTGGCAAATAAAACATGCGCACACGTGCCACAGGAGAAGGGATGCATTGCCAATCCAGGAGGTATTAATCTGGGTTTAGTGAAATAGACTGGAGACAGAAATTAAGGGGCCTTTCCCCTCTAGGGGGCGCCAGCTGCAATCTGGCCCCAGGGCAGGGACTGGCTGGCTCAGGGGTGTGGGGAAAGGGGCACGGGGCCTCTAGGGGGCACCGGCTCTGATCTGGCCTTGAAGAGGCCAATCTGAAGCCCCCCCCCACCCCCGCATTGAATTCACTACTTTTGATTTCCTGTTTGCTTTTTCCAATGAGCATCCTTTGAAAGCCCCTTCCCCGTTGCTGGGCAGGTAGCGGTATTGCCGTGGCAACCCTCTCGGTTGCCTAGGTATCCATGGCAACTCCTGCTCTTCCCCCTCTAAAGAGCCCACACCTCAGCCAGGGGAGGCCCAGATCCTGGGCCCCGGCCCGTTAAAAGACGGGGCTGAATTGTGAGGCCCAGTTTCTGAGGAACGAGGACGGCTCGCCTGGTTGCTGAGATGCAGCCACCTCTGGGGCGGGGCAGCTGGGGGACGGGCGCCATTACCCCCACGGCCCTCCCAGGCCTTGCAGATTGAAGGCGTCAGGACGGCTGTAGCTGCTCTGCACCCCGAGGCGGGTGCTGGCTCATCACCGGGGAATCTGGGGCGTTGGTCCCAGCAGCAGGTCTGGGCTCCCATGTGCCTCCTGGCAGCGAAAGCCGCGGGGACTGCCAGCTCAGGTGTTTGGCACGACCAAGTCCGGAGTTCCCCCAAGGGCCCGTCTGGCCCGGTATCCCGCCCCCTCCCCTGCCGCCTGGATCAGACCCACGGGCCCATCTAGCCTGGGATCCCCCAGTGGGTCAGGGCCTGGTGGCGTTTGCTGCATCGTGGTTTCCAATTACTCCTCCCCCGAACTGCCCCTTCCTGAATCCCGTGACACTTGGCTGTTCTGTGTGCGTGTGTGTAATGTGCTGGCTCGGGGGTGTCCACTGGGGAGGTGGGGTGTCCAGCACTGTGTGGGGGTCCCCTGGGGAGGCGGGGTGTCCAGCCCCATGTGGGGTCCCCTGGCTCGGGGGGTCCCCAGCCCCGTGTGGGGGTCCCCGGAGGAATGGAATCAAGCTCCTTCCTCCTCCTCCTCCTCCGTTCTTCCTCCTCTAGTTCTTTTCTCTCCCTCTGCTCTGCTTCTTTCACCGTCTTTCTCCTCCTTTTTGTTTCTTCCTCATTCATTCTTCTCTCTCCATTTCTCTTTTTTCTTTCCTTCATTCACTCCTTTCTGCTTCCTGCCATTTCTTCCCCATTCAATCCCATTTCTCTCCTTTTTCTTCCCTGTCTCATTCATTCTTTCCCTCACTCCCGTTCCTTTTATTTCTTCCTCATGCATTCTTGTTTCTTTTCTTTCTCATTTGCTCTTTTCTCTCCCTCTTTCTCTTTCCTTTCTTCCTCATCCACTTTCCCTCTCATTCCTGTTTTGTTTCTTCCTCCTTCATTCCCTGTCCCATTATTTCCCCATCTGACACTCCCTCTCTCTCTTCTGTTCCTGTGGACACCCCCCAGACCCACTCCCCATGCCCCACCTGGGTGCGGCCGTGCCATGCTCCACCTGCTGTTCCCCCCTCTGCCCTCAGGGGGCGCTCTGGACCCTACATTAATCCGCCTCCTTTCCGTTCTCTCCCAGCCGTCCGTGAGATTGACGCCCACCACCATGTTGTATTCGGGACGGTCGCAGGATGGCAGCCACCACCTGGTAAGTTGGGGACCGGCACAGTCCCCCAGCAGGCCCCCACCTGGCCCATCGGAGAGCTCAAAATGAACTCCACTGTACTGGATGGGAAGAGAGTGTTATCCCGGTTATACACGCTGGGGAAACTGAGGCACAGAGCGGGGGGCGGGGAATCACACAGTCACGCAGGGAATTAATAATAGACCCCAGGAGTCCTGGCTCCCAGCCCCCTGCTCTAACCATTAGACCCGACTCCCCTCCCAGAGCCAGGGATAGAACCCAGGAGTCCTGGCTCCCAGCCCCCCGCTCTAACCATTAGACCCCACTCCCCTCCCAGAGCCAGGGATAGAACCCAGGAGTCCTAGCTCCTGGCCTCTCTGACTCTAGCTCTACTGGAATTGGTGGGGAGGAGCTGCGGGCTGCAGGTTGGGTCCTGTGAGGGAGGGATGGAAGCAGCCCTAAAGATGCCAACAGATGGGTGCCAGCCTCTCCTGAGCAGGACAGATGCCAGGACACACCCAGCCCGTGCTTCATTCAGCCTTAGGACTCCTGGGTTCTCTCCCCAGCTCTGGGAGGGGAGTGGGGTCTAGTGGGTTAGAGCACGGGGGCTGGGAGCCAGGACTCCTGGGTTCTCTCCCGCTCTGGGACGGGAGTGGGGTCTTGTGGGTTAGAGCAGCGGGGGCTGGGAGCCAGGACTCCTGGGTTCTGTCCCACTGTGTGTGCAGCTGAGAACTGACACACCTGTTGCCTCGTTGCTCAGCGCTGTTCTCCGGTCTGCCCAGGCCTGAGGGTTCGCTGGCTGTTTCCAGGCAGATCGCCCGGCGTGTTACGTCCTGCCTCGTTAAATGAACTGATGGGATTGTAGCAACCTTCATCCCAGTCTCTGCACAGGAATGGCTCACCCAGCGCTGAGATGCAGCCACCTCTGGGGTTGCTGGGGAACAGCCACACAGCAACACCACACAGGGATGGCTCACCCAGCGCTGAGATGCAGCCACCTCTGGGGTGGGGGCAGCTGGGGAACAGCCGCACAGCAACACCGCACAGGGATGGCTCACCCAGTGCTGAGATGCAGCCACCTCTGGGGTGGGAGCAGCTGGGGAACAGCCATGCAGTTTTTCTTCAAAACAGTTTAAGACAGAAAGAGAAGGAGATTTCGGACTGGTTGATTACAGGGGTCGGGATTAAGGGAGGAAGAACAGAATTAGGCACAGACGTAGGATCAGCACTTTACCTCTTTTGCTTGATTAAACCAGGAGTCCTGGCTCCCAGCCCCTTCTGCTTTAACCACTAGACCCCCCACTCCTCTCCCAGAGCTGGGGATAGAACCCAGGAGTCCTGGCTCCCAGCCCCCTTGCTCTGGCTACTCTCCCCTGACCCCGGTCAGTTACACTCTGAGTTCTTCCTCCTGTAGAAAAGTGCCCATTACCTTCACCGCGAGCTGCCCGTCCGCATCGCCCATCGCATCAAGGGTTTCCGCAGCCTCCCCTTCATCATCGGATGCAACCCCACCATCCTCCACGTGGTACGTACCCGAGCGGGGGCACAGCTGAGGGACACCGTGGGGGGGAAGGGGACACAGGGGGGAGCTGGTGGTTGTAGTGTGGGTGGGGTTAGAACCCAAGAGACCTGGCTTCCGTCCCCCGGCTCTAACCCACCAGCCCCCACTCCCATCCCAGGGCTGGGGAGAGAACCCAGGAGTCCTGGCTCCCAGCCACCCCTGCTCTAACCCACTAGACCCCACTCCCGTCCCAGGGCTGGGGAGAGAACCCAGGAGTCCTGTGCTCTATCAGGAACCCGGCTGCCAGTCAGTGTTTCCATGCCTTGCTTTACACTTATTCGTTTTTCTGTCCTTCAGCATGAGCTGTACATCCGAGCCTTCCAGATGCTGAGCGAATTCCCCCCGGTGAGTATTCGGTTACCGGGTGGCCCCCAGCACACAGAGCGCTAGTTAAAATACGGGAACAGGTTATACATTCGCTTCCCCCATCGCCGACTGATCCTGGGGCTGAACCACTCGAGCAAAGGCCAGAATTTCTGGAGGGAGGATCAAGATAACGTAGGTTATCACATCTCCATCCATCCAACCCTACACTGCTCCATCCCTCCCTGTACACACCATCCATCCCTGTACACGCCAGCCAGCTGGCTCAGCTGTATCCATCCATCTGTTCATACATCCATCCGTCCATCCATCCGTGTACAACCCATCCAGCTGTCTCAGCTGTATCCATCCATCTGTCCATCCATCCATCCGTCCATCCATCCTTGTACACGCCATCCAGCTGTCTCAGCTGTATCCATCCAGCTGTCAATCCATCCCTCCCTCCCTGTACACACCGTCCCTTCCTGTACATGCCATCCGGCTATCTCAACTGGATCTATCCATCTGTCCATCCATCCATCCCTCCCTGTACACACCGTCCCTCCCTGTACATGCCATCCGGCTATCTCAACTGGATCTATCCATCTGTCCGTCCATCCATCCGTCCATCTATCCATCCCTCCCTGTAGACGTGAGCCATCTATCTTGGCCGAATCCATCCACCCCATACCTGCTGTCTGTCTGTCTCGACTGGATCCATCCATCTATCCCTGTACACACCAGCCATCTATCTCAACTGAATTGATTCCTCCATCCATCCTTGTATGCATCTTTCTTTCTTTCTTTCTTTCTTTCTTTCTTTCTTTCTTTCTTTCTTTCTTTTCTCTTGGGATCTCTGCTGTTCTGGACTTGGGTCTATATGGCTAAGGGGTCACAATACATTTACCATAGGCTGGTTGTTTGGTGGAATTGGAACATGGCTTTTTCCCCTCTCTGGGGCGCCGGCTCCGATCTGGCCCCAGGGCGAGGGAATGGCTGTCTCAGAGGGGTGGGGAAATGGGACATGGGGTCTTTCCCCTCCAGGGGGCGCTGACTTCCACACCAGTTCATGTCCCTTCCGTCCTGCCCCCCTCCCAGATCAAGGACCAAGAGGCAGAGGCCCAGTACTGCAAGCTGGTCCGGCAGCTGCTGGATGACCACAAGGACGTGGTGACGCNTAGGGGCGGGGGGGGGCTGGGAGCCAGGACTCCTGGGTTCCATTCCCAGCTCTGCTACGCGCTCTGCTGGGTGAGCTTGGTTAAGTCACCTCCCCTATTGGTGTGTCATGTTCCCCATCTGTAAATGAGACTAACACCATCCTTTGTAAAGTGAGATTTGCTGATGAAAAGTACTACATGAGCGCTTGGAATGATTATAACACGTATTGTCACTGCTTAGTTACTGCTTATTAATTATTATTTAGAATGATCAGTTTTGCTAGTACCTTTTACGTCTATTATTATTGATGACTAATCATAATTTTAGTATTTTTGTCAATATTCCACCTACGTATGTCTAAATCATTGTGTTCTATGTTTGTAATTTAATATTTTACTAACTGGTAAATACATATTTTATTATCAATTATTAATTCCCCTTATGCTTGTATTATTATTTTGGATTAATAATCATTATTTCAGTATTTTCCCCACTATTACACTCATTTCTGATCATCAATATTCATCTTTTACTAATCTTTTATTGATTCCTGTTGATTTTCTCTTGAATTGTATTAGCTCATTAAATCCCATTATACTGATTGCATTTATGATTCTTTTTGAATAATCATTCAATATTTTAAGCCACTTGTCGATGTCTAGGCGTGGCGGAATTCCATTTTAATTTGTTTGCGGTTTCCATGGAGAATATCAATGTTTATTTTTAAGCTTTTTTAAATTTTACATCCATGTATTGTCTCTGGTTCCTGGTTATTGCTCATAAGTAACCCTTTCCGTCCGAGCCATACAGAAGTATTTGGCTTTGGTTCTGTGTGTCGCCTCGGTGTCAGTACAGTACCGATTCCTTGTACTTAACTAGCGTTCTCCATCCGTAGATCTCAAAACGCTTTACAAAGGAGGCTGGTATCTTTATCCCCATTTTATAGATGGGGACAGTGAGGCTCGAAGCGGGGACATGACTTGCCCAACATCACCCAGCAGGCCAGGTCCCCTGAGTGCTCTCCCGACTGGGCCTCGCTGCCTCTTTGTTAAGCTGTTGTCTTGTTAACCCCTTCGCTGCCGTTCTCCTCCCGTGTCAGGATGAGAAGGTCATCCGCTATTTCCTAGACAAGACGCTCACCTCCCGGCTGGGGATCCGGATGCTGGCGATCCATCACCTGGCGCTGCACGAGGAAAAGGTACGGCCTGGCCTCTGCTCTCCCATTCCCCTCGGCTCCTTGGCGCCCTAGAACGGGCAACACACGTGACACAGCTGGCTGCCCCCAACGGATGAGAGTCGGCCCCCCGGAAATTCATAATATATTATGGAACCGCCCCGCTTGGGTCTGAAGCCTTCCCTCTAGGGGGCGCTGGCTCTGCTCCGGTCCCAGGGCGGGGGACTGGCTGGCTCAGGGGGGCAGGGAATGGACATGGGGCCTTTCCCCTTTGGGGGACGCTGGCTCTCATCTGGTCCCAGGGCGTGGGACTGGCTGCCTCAGGGGGGCAGGGAGTGGACATGGGGCCTTGCCCCTTTGGGGGACGCTGGCTCCTCTCCGGTCCCAGGGCGTGGGACTGGCTGGCTCAGGGGGGCGGGGCATGGGACACGTGTTAAAGCCCTGCCTGATTGGTGCTCTCTCTCTGATTGGCAGCCGGACTTCGTGGGAATCATCTGCACCCGTCTCTCCCCAAAGAAAATCATTGAGAAATGGGTGGATTTTGCTAGGTACGGAATAATTATGGTCTGTGGCGCCACCTTGTGGACTCAGCCCGGAGTTACATCCTTTAAATTTCGCCCTGCTCTGATTTAAGTGTAACATGGAGGGAGAGTGGAGGAAATTTCTTCTTCCACAAAAGCAGCAAAGAATCCTGTGGCACCTTATAGACTAACAGAGGTTTTGCAGCATGAGCTTTCGTGGGTGAATACCCACTTCTTCGCTTCGCTGGATCTGCAGGTGGATTCGTACGGGATGGTTCCCTTCTCCCGTTCAGTCGGTGGCTTGCAGACTCCTGCTGTTCTTGGTTAACCACTAACTGGCTGAGATGTGTTTGGAACTCAACAAATTAAAATCATCCCAGATTTATGAATGGATTTTTTAAGGGTAGATGATTGGCTGCTGCGTGTATCTAGGGAACTCCCTGAGATATGGCTGGGGATGTTCATTCATCCTGAATGGAAGGGGAAATCTGTCCGTATAAACAAGAGTGGGGTCTAGTGGTTAGAGCAGTGGGGGGCTGGGAGCCAGGACTCCTGGGTTCTATCCCCAGCTCTGGGAGGGGAGTGGGGTCTAGTGGTTGGAGCGGCGGGGGGTGGGAGCCAGGACTCCTGGGTTCTACCCCCAGCTCTGGGAGGGGAGTGGGGTCTAGTGGTTGGAGCGGCGGGGGGTGGGAGCCAGGACTCCTGGGTTCTATCGCCAGCTCTGGGAGGGGAGTGGGGTCTAGTGGTTCGAGCAGGGGGGGCTGGGAGCCAGGGCTCCTGGGTTCTATCCCCAGCTCTGGGAGGGGAGTGGGGTCTAGTGGTTAGAGCGGGGGGCTGAGCCAGGACTCGAGGGTTCTCTCCCCAGCTCTGGGAGGGGAGTGGGGTCTAGTGGTTAGAGCGGGGGAGTTGGAATCAGGATTGATCCAGTGCGGTGGGGAGGTTGAGTGACCGACCCGGCCTGGCTAATGCTCTGTTCCTCCCCCTCTTCCCCGGGTGCAGGCGTCTGTGTGAGCACAAGTACGGGAACGCCCCGCGGGTGCGGATCAATGGGCACGTGGCTGCTCGCTTCCCCTTCATCCCCATGCCCCTCGACTACATCCTGCCGGAGCTGCTCAAGAACGCCATGAGGTGAGCTCCCCCGTCCACCCCGTACATGGCAATGGGGCTGGCTCAGGGGGGTGGGGAATGGACATGGGGCTTCTCCCCTCTAGGGGGCGCCGGCTCTGATCCAGCCCCAGGGCAGGGGACTGGCTGTCTCAGGGGGGCGGTGAATGGACATGGGGGCTTTCCCCACTAGGGGGCACTGGGCGGATAGGCGGTGCCTGATTTTAGGCTAAATTTTTCACTCTCCCCCTTCCCCAGAGCCACCATGGAATCTCACCTGGACACTCCGTACAACGTGCCCGACATTGTCATCACCATCGCCAACAACGACATCGACCTGATCATCAGGTACCACGTGCCGGCCATGAGAACAGCCGGCTTAGGTTGGAATCCCGCCCCCGGCGACGTCAGCGGGGGTCCCTCCGGGGTCGCTGAGGCAGGGGATGAAATTAAGAAAGGGGAGATGTTGGCCGGGGATCGGATGGGGCGTCTCCGTGGGGGAATAGGTGATCCTGCCCCGGGTGGGGACCAGCTAGATGGGTGGAACTGGGGTGAGCCGTGGTTTGTCGGCTGCACGGTACTGAGTGGACCCTGTTCCCCCCAATAGGATTTCGGACCGGGGTGGCGGGATCCCCCACGAGCACCTGGAGAAGGTGACGGATTATCACTTCACCACGGCGGAGTCCAGCGCCCAAGACCCCCGCATGAACACCCTCTTCGGGAACATGGTGGACATGGTCAACAGTGGCCAGTCGGGCCCGATGCACGGGTGAGTCTGGTGCCTTGAGCTGCAGCGACACCAGCTTGGTGGTAGCATTCCCAGCATCCTCCGCCAACGGGGCATCCTGGACGGGTCCTCAGCCGGGATCCACCCAGCTGGGCAGGAACAGGTCTTCCCCGTCCTGCCGATATTGCCGAGAGTGTGAGGAGATTCACCGCCCGCGAATCAAAACCGTGACAACATCCGCGTGTCGAAAAGCCGATTCCCCCCACCCCCGATTTAGGTCCATTGAAACGTTGCGTTTAGATCTTAGGGAAAACTTTCTAACGCTAAGGTTAGTTCAGACCCGGAACAGCTTTCCTAGGGAGGTGGTGGAATCCGCAATATCGGAGGTTTTTAGAACAGGTGGGACAAACACCTGTCAGGGAAGGTCTAGGTTTACTTGGTCCTGGCCTCAGCGCAGGGGCTGGACTAGATGACCTCTCGAGGTCCTTTCCTGCCCCCGGACCCTTCTGTGATTTCAACCTGTTTCCACCAGCAGATCGGTCTAATTAGGTCGAAGTGGTTTCAAACTGGAAACTTGGAACATTGTCGTTTTGAAAATGTCGAAACGTTTGGTCAGTTTCCAATTTGTTCATCCCGTGTGTTTCGCCGAAAAGCCGAGTCGTCAAACGGTTCCCCGGCGGCCCTGCCCCGCCGCCGTTTGCTCCACCAACAGGAGTCTCTGCTCCCAGAAATGGTTTAAACAGGACGGAGAGTTGAGCGGATGGATAGAACCCAGGAGTCCTGATACCCAGCCCCACTGCTTGAACCCACTAGACCCCACTCCCCTCCTACACAGCCCAGGAGTCCTGCTTCCCAGGCCAGGGCCACACCACAGCATCTCCGTGTTGGCCATTTATAGTATGTTGCGTGCACGGGTGCTTTTATTTTTCCCGATGGGTGCTCTGCCTCTTCCCGCCTTTGCTCCGCCTCTTCCCGCCCCCGCTCCACCCCCTTCCCTGAGGTTCCCTGACCGCCCGCTGCTCTCTGCCCTCCCCCAAGCGCCTCCAGCCAGCCACCAAACAGCTGAGTGGCTGGTGGGTGCTGAGCACCCCCTATTTTTTTCCCATGGGTTCTTGAGTACACACAGAGTCGGCACCTAGGGTTGTGTGTATTATTATTTATTAGCTGTGATTATGGTCGCGCCTGGGAGCCCCAGTCATGGAGCAGGACCCTGTTGTGCTAGGTGCTGCACGTTATTAGGTGCATTACGGTAGCGCCTAGGAGCCCCAGTCATGGAGCAGGACCCTGTTGTGCTAGGTGCTGCACGTTATTAGGTGCATTACGGTAGCGCCTAGGAGCCCCAGTCATGGCCCAGGACCCTGTTGTGCTAGGTGCTGCACGTTATTAGGTGCATTACGGTAGCGTCTAGGAGCCCCAGTCATGGCCCAGGACCCTGTTGTGCTAGGTGCTGCACGTTATTAGGTGCATTACCGTAGCGCCTAGGAGCCCCAGTCATGGAGCAGGACCCTGTTGTGGATGGTGCACGTTATTAGGTGTATTATGGTAGTGCCTAGGAGCTCAGTCATGGCCCAGAACCCCGTTGTACTAGGTGCTGTACGTTATTTATTAGGTGTATTACGGTAGCCCAAAGAGCCGACAGTCTCAGTCTATAACTCCCATGTGATTACCACCCCGTCTGCCTGTCTGTCTCTGCCGCAGGTTCGGCTTCGGGCTGCCGACCTCCCGGGCCTACGCCGAGTACCTGGGGGGCTCGCTGCGCATCCAGTCCCTGCAGGGCATCGGCACCGACGTGTACCTCCGTCTGAAACACATCGACGGCAAGGAGGAGAGTTTCCGCATCTAGAGACTTCCCCCCCTCTCGCTGGCCCGCGGCCCCCTCCGGCTCCGCATGGACATCGGCTTTGCTTCCCGTGACTCTGTGCTTGGATACCTACGGACCCGATCCCACGGCCCCGGACTCCTGGGTTCCCAGCGTCTCCGCAAGGGGGCGGGACTTTGTGCTTACGGACGGGACGTCGCCTCCTGCTGGTTATTCCAGTCCCACGCCTGGGAGCACCCTAATGGAGTCTGTATTCCGGGGGGGGGCGGGGCATGGGGCGGCCCCAACCTCAAACAGGTTTTGAAGGCAACGGACGCTTCCCGGCGCACGTACCTCCATTGGTAGCTCCACATTGCCAGCCCCTCGCACACTCGTTTTCTCACCTTTGTTTCATTCCCTTCTTCTGAAGAAACCAAATCAAAGGACGGCATTGGAATTGGGGGAAGACTTTTATTGCTGCACATGGCTCCAGAATCGCTCCCCCACCTGTCTCTCCAGCCCCACCCCTTCACACTTTGGACAGGGGAAGATTTTTATAGTTGCGCCTGGACGCTGGATTCCTCTCCCACCCACTGCCCATGGCTGATGCCAATTCTAGCCCTGTTTTTTGTTTTCCTGCTTTCTTGTTTATTTCGGGGGTGGGGGTGGGGCAGGATGTGGATTTGACTCCCCTCCTCGGGGGTGGCCAGGGGAACCAGACCCGTGACGTGTATCTCGCTGTGATTCCGATTAAAAGTGCCGATTCTGAAAGGCGGCGCGGCCGTGTGACTCTGTGCCGGAGGGAGCAGGGCAGAGCTGTGGTTCCTAGCATCGTTGTGATCATCTAGTCAGACCCAAGCCATACAACTTCCGCGAATTAACTCCTGTTTGAAGTAGAGCAGATCTTTTAGGAAAACATCCCATCTTGATTTTAAAATTGCCAGTAATGGAGAATCCACCACGACCCTTGGAAAGTCATTCCAGTGGTTAATTCCTCTCAATGTTAAAAATTTGCCCCGTGTTTCCAGTCTGAATTTGTCTAGGTTCAACCTCCAACCATTGGACCTTGTTAGAGTTGTCTGATAGCTTGAAGTGCCCATGATCAAATATTTGTTCCCCATGTAGGTACTTATAGACTGGGATCAAGTCACCCCCCTTTGCCCTTCTCTTTGTTAAGCTAAATAGATGGAGCTGCTTGCGCCGGTCACTCATATTGGGTTCCGGGAAGTGGGCGGGCGCAAGGTTGGATGTTTTGCTAAAAGCTCTGCTCTAGGGGCAGTTTTCTGGGGGTCAGACGAGATGATCCCAATGATCCCTTCTGGCCTTGGAATCCATGACCTGCAAAAAGCCGGAGGACACGGGTACAGGGCGTTGTGGGAATGGCAGTGGAGTTCATCATGTGAGTGTGGATGATGATGGGAGAGATGGGGAAAAAAAGTGTGGGTGACCCTGCCGTGTAGCTCTGCTCTCAGCCTCTCACTGGGAAGGAGCCTCTTCTGGTTGCTTGAGGGTGTAGCGGATAGGAAATGATCAGGTGAGAAATTTGACCTTTCTCTGCCACCAGTGAGAGCAAGAAACTCCCTCATTTAAACAAGAAACGAAAGTCGAGGTTCTCCTCTGTTCACATGACATCTTTTGGGGCTGGGGCCCATTCTCTCCTTCCGGAATATCCAAATAGCGGGGGGGGGGGGAATGGCTGTTCCTATCCCCCCGTCAGATATTATATCAGGGGAGGGTTCCCCAGGAGTGTTTTTTTCGGTCCCCTCCCACTCTTCACCTTGTAGCAGTTGGAAGTATACTGTGTGTGTGTGTCCGTCCATCCCAGTTATGTGCTTATACCTCTGTCCCCTTTCTACTCTCTCTGAGTTCACACCGTCACGGGTCAGTCTCATCCCCCCACCTGTCTCTGGGTGTAATTTTGCAATTCCCCCTCTCTTATAACGATGATCTGGGAACAACATCCCGCCTATGCAAGCTGCTTATTACTGTGCAGAGCCACCTGGACCCTGCATCTCTTCCCTTCGGGAGCCTGTGACCAATGCTATCTAGGGACCAAACAGCCTTCTGGAAACAAATAGGTTTATTAGCCAATGGAACAAAACATTTGAGGAAAAAATGGTTTCAAAATAATCAACCAACCAACAGGTGTGTCTGGCTTCATCCAGTCTTGGATGATTTTTTTTATCATTTCAACGGATAATCCCGATGTTTATTTTTAAGCATATTTAAATTTTGTTATCAATTAAAATGTTCACAGTTGTGCAAAATTATGGGGGGGGGGGGGACAGACAATAATTTAATGACAGTAGAGGTTGAGATTCAAGAAGTTCAAGCTTTACCACCGTTCAAACACAAATTGCCAACATCCCAAGTCCACGTACGTTAGCAAGACAAGGCGGATGAGGTAATTTTTTTTTTTATTGGACCAATTTCTGTTGGTGAGGGAGCCAAGCTGTCGGGCTACACAGAGCTCTTCTTCAGGTCTGGGAAAGGTACTCAGAGTTGCTGCTAAATAGACGATCAAACAGCTAGTACGGTGTAAATAGCTCATACTCTCAGCCTCAGGGACCATTCAAGGTGGAACAGCTCGTTAACACTCCTTTAGTCAATGGACAGAAAAACAGGGTGAGCGGGTTACAGATTGTTGTGATAAGCCATAAATCCAGTGTCTCGGTTCAGCCCATGATTTTGTGTCTAGCAAAATTATGAATTTAAGCTCCCAGGCTCGTCTTTTGAAAGTGTTGTGCAGGTTTCCTTTGAGGATGGGGACTGAGAGGTCAGATAGAGAGTGATTGCTTTGTGAAAAGTGTTCACCCAGAGGTGACAAGGTGTTTTTGTGGTTTTATCATTTTCCCGTGTGAGTTCTTCTGAGAGCACAGTGTTTGTCTGGTTTCACCCAACTAGTTGCTATCGAGGCATTTAGTGCATTGGATAAGGTACACCACATGTTGTGATAGGTTTGTGTAGGACCCATGGATCTTGAAAGGTGTCTTGTGGAGGATGTTGATCATTGTAGCAGTGGACAGATGTCTGCAGGTTTTGCATCTCTTGTTCTGGCAGGGTCTGGCGCCGCTTTGAGTTGGTGTATCCTCATCTGTGGGGAGCTTGCTTCTGATGATGATCTTGGAGAGGTTGTTTGAGGGCCAGAAGAAGGGGTTCAGGAAAGATTTCTTTCAGGATGGGGTCCCCATTGAGAATGGGTTGTAGTTGTTTGATGATACCCTATATGGGTTCCAGCGTGGGTGGTAGGTGACAACTAGAGGCGTGCGGTCGGAGAGGGTTTTATTTCTGTATTGAAGCAGGTTCTCTCAGGGTATGTGGGTGGCCCGTTCCATGATGCGATCTACTTCTCCGGCGGAGTGTCCTTGTTTGGTGAAGGCGGTTTTGAGTGTGTTAAGGTGTGTATATGGGACTTTCTCCCCAGAGCGTCTGAGTGCCTGGCTGTAGATAACAGCTGTCTTGGTGCGTTTGGGGTGGTTACTAGATCTATGAAGGCAGGTGTGGTGATCCGTGGGTTTCTCATATATGGTTGTCCGTCGGGTTCCATTGTTGAAGCTGATTGTGGCATCCAGGAAGTGGAGAGTTTAATGGACGGGTGGTGGTTGTTGAAATTGTGGTGCAAATGGATGAGGGAGTTGAAGTTGTCTGTTCAGAAGATGAAAATATCATCGCTGTATCTCAGGTTTATCGTTGGGTATTAACGGGCCACTTCACCTTGAATGGTCCCTTAGAATATGTGCTAACTGGTTATGCTAAATTATCTGTTCGATCTTATATTTAGCTGTGACACTCTTGAGTACCTTTCCCAGACCCGAAGAAGAGCTCTGTGTAGCTCAAAAGCTTCTTTCCCTCTCCCAACGGAAGTTGGTCCAATAAAAACTATTACCTCACTCACCTTGTCTCTCTCGTATCCTGGGACCGATATGGCTACAACAACACTGCATAAGTCAACGTGTACACAGTTAATAGCCTGAAATCAAAGGCTAATACATTCTCAGGCAGCATTTTTCTTAGTTTGGCTCTCTGTAAATTTCGATTATTATTCATGGAAATATTTTTGCATTGGTTCGTGTGTGTGTGTGTACGGTGAAATCAACGTTTATCGACATTTCCCAATAAAAATCTACTCCTGGCAAACCACCTGCTGCTTCACTACAAGCTAAGTTAGGTAAGCTTCACTTTTCAGTTACAGGAGCAGACCTATTTACATTGTTTTAGCAAGCCCAGAAGCCTGCTCCCAGTTAACTCCAGATAAGGAAAGCATCTCAGTGCCTGTCTATATGGGAACATTAACCTCAATAGCTATTCCTCAGTCGCTCCCTATGTGGATTTACGGCTTGTCTACACATGGAGTTATTCCTGATGAACTATTCCGGATTCACTCCATGGGGGAGTATGCTTCTTCTGGAACAAGGGTACCTTATTCCAGAATAAGTGTGTCCACAGATGGAGTTAATAAGGAATAGCTATTCTGCTTTTAAATTCACACCCTACCTTAATCTGAATTATTTCCCCCGTGTACACAAGCCCTAAGATAATGCCCCTCTGATGGCTGTGCCATTGTTTCACAGTTAGATTCATTCAGCCTTGTTGGGTTTCCACCCCAGCTCTTCTGACAATGGAGAAATGTGTTGAAATTGTCTTCTCCAGCATACTGCCCTGGAAACCCCATACTTAGGGGGTCAAACACCAGGGAGGGAGAAGAGCTACTGAAGCTAAAAGACAATGTCGGCCCAAGAACAAATGAAGATAAACTGAGGCAGGAATAAACTGAGGCAGGAGATCAGAAGAAAGTTTGCACCCATCAGAGGAGGGAGATTACATAAGAAACATAAGAGCTGTCTTAGTGGGTCAGACCAAAGGTCCATCTAGCCCAGTATCCTGTCTCTGATGGTGGCCAGTAACAAAGCTCCGTGGAGAGAACAGAACAAGGCAACTATGGAGTGATCCACTTCTGTCTTCCACTCCTGGCTTCTTGCAGTCACAAGTTTAAGGTGGCTCCAAGCATGGGATTGTGTCCCTGCCCAACTTGGCTAATAGCCATTGATGGACCTGTCCTCCATGAACTTATCCAGTTTTTTTTTTTAAATTAACTCAAGTTACACTTTTGGCCATCACAACATCCTGTGGCAATGAGTTCCACAGGTTAATTGTGTGTTGCATGGGAAAAGTACTTGCTCTTGTTTGTATTAAACCTGCTGCCTGTTAATTTCCTCGGGTGACCCCTCTGACTTCTCTGTTCCCTTTTCCCACTCCGTTCCTTATTTTATAGACCTCCATCATATCCCCCTTTAGTCGTCTGTTTTGTAAGATGAACAGCTCTAATCTGTTTAGTCTCTCCTCGTATGGAGCCTGTCCTTGTCCCCCTCCATAGGAGCAGTGAGTGCAAACAATCTAACTGGTGGGAGTTATTCACTATATTTATTACAGGCTGAGAATAATGGGGTGAAGTGGGAGATGGGGAAATTGGCCAGCGTCACCCAATTTTTTTGGGTGGGCTGGATGGTGAAGGGCTTCAGATGGGGCTAATAAAATGAGTATTTGGGCCATTGGCATCCAGTGAAGAAAGTGCAAGGGGGCTGCATCTAGGAAGTGATGGTAAAATATAAGGAAGCAGCAAGAAGAAGAGATAAGAACGAGGCCCTGGAGAGGAAAGATTCACCACCGTTGGGCAAGTGAGGGAACCACTGCAGAACGCATCTGAGCTTCCCAGCTCTGGGTGAGAAGGGACCTAGGCAGAGGGTGGATATGACAGCAGATATCACAGGGAGAGAAGCAGCTATTAATAGGTAGGTCTTACGCCACTTGGCAGTTTAACCAAGATCTTCAAGTCAATCTGGGAACCAATTGGCAGCCATTATGGGTCACAGGTTTGGCTTGTGAAATGACACCCTGCTTAGCTGCTGAATTCTGCACCAGCTGCCGTGTCCGACCAGGTTTCGCTTGGATGCCAGTTGCAAGAGCCACAACTAGAGAAACGGTTGCGGCCTCCCACTTCTCCGGCCGGCGCCCTGACCATTCGCGCTGGATGGGATAGTTCACACGGGTGCATTTGAATTCTCCCTCCCGGCAGGGAAATACCAGGAAATCTCGACCAGCCCATTTGCGGTTTCCTGAGGGACGTTCCCAGACTCCACGTCCCGATGGATGAAGAAATCGCAGTGCTGCTATGATCATGTGCAGCGCTACATTAGTTAACAACGCAGTCCTGGGAACAGCGAGGGAATTGCTCTTCTCCATCGGTGGCCTCTTGCAGTGAATTAATGGTTTTAAGCGGTTGAAACTCTAAGGGCAGCCCGTGGCAGTCAAAAGTGGACTCTACGGATATAGAATGAATCACCTATGAGGCCGTACCTTTTGAGAGATTTTTTTTCCCCCACCAGGGTCTAGGTCTCACTGAGTATCCGATTCCTGCTCTGAATTTGAACCTTCTGGCTCAGGGTCTGGTTCCGTCTCTAATTCTTGCTCTGGATTTGAGCCATCTTCCACCTCGGGCTCTTGATCGGGTTCTGGATTTGAACCATCTTCCTCCTCAGGCTCTTGATCTCGCTGAGTCTCTGATTCCTGCTCCAAATCTGAACCACCTGTCTCCGGGTCTAGCTCAATGTCTGATTCCTTCTCTGGATTTGAACCGTCTTCCTCCTCCAGCTGTGGATCAGGCTCTGCATTGAAACCATCTTTCTCCTCTGGCTCTGGGTCTCGCTGAGTCTCCGATTCCTGCTCTGGATTGAAACCATCTTCTTCCTTCAGATCTGTATGGTGCTCTGGATTGAAAAAATCTCTCTCCCTTGGTTCTGGGTCTCGCAGAGTGCGTGAATCTCGCTCCGGATTGAAAAAATCTACCAAGAAAAACAGAGGAGGAATAGGTGAATGGTATTCAATTGCTTATTGTCTTCGTTTGCTTCATTTATCTCCACACACTCGTGTAATAACCTACTTAATGAATGGTGCAGCACACAGCTCTAGGAAATTCCCAGACAAAAATTATGTTAAATTTGAGAGTATTTACATAGATGTGATTCTAACAGCCCCATTATGCCAACTGGCGAAGGGTGCGTCCAACATGATATTGTCAAAATATTTAGCCAAACGGTGTCTTGTAAAGTATCATATAAAAACTGGTGACACGCTGGTGAGAGTCAGGATGTATGGGTTGTATATAGAGATGTAGGTATAATCTTAATATACATTGAGAAGGCCAGAGGCAGATTAAGGTTTCATGGGGCCCTGCCTCTCTGCACCCTTTCCGCCTGTGGCCGTGCCCACAGCCCCACCCCATTCTGCCCCTTCCCCCCCATGACCGTGCCCCTGTTCCACCCATGGTCTCGCCCATTTCCATCCCCCCTACTGCAGCCCCGCAACCCATTTGCTCCTTTCTGCCCCACCCCAGACCAGAGAAGCTCTGTCCCCGCCCTGGGGCCACAGCAGGGAGTGAAAACTCCTCCAGTCTCGGTGCCACAGCTGGAGTTCGGGTGCCTGGCGTTTCTGCCGGGGAGTGGAGTCGGGGTGCGGGGGGGAGGGATAGCTCAGTGGTTTGAGCATTGGCCTGCTAAACCCAGGGTTGTGAGTTCAATCCTTGAGGGGGCCACTTAGGGATCTGGGGCAAAATTGGTCCTGCTAGTGAAGGCAGGGGGCTGGACTCGATGACCCTTCGGGGTCCCTTCCAGCTCTATGAGATAGGTATATCTCCATATATTATTATTATTATTATTATTTCCCCAGCCCTGCCCTCCTAGCGTTGTTACCGGGGTTGGGGCACTGGGGCTTCCTCTACCCTACCTGCCAGCCCGGTGCTCCTGATGGGGCTCCGGGCTTCTGCCGCCTGGTGGCGGATTTTTTCTGGGGCCCCCCAATTGGCTGGGGCCCCTGGGCACAGGCCCCATCGGCCCAGTGGCTAATCCGCCACTGGTGAAGGCATCTGAGAAATAAACCAGCCCTTGACAAAGGAATGTGGATTAACCGATGTGGATCAAGAAAAACGGCATGGCTGGATTACAAGCACAGGGCAATAGAGGACATTGGCATCTAAGATAATTCAAGTGATCAAGCCAATTGAGAGAGCCAATGGACCTGAGGTTGAAGAAGGGGCGTGGTGCCTGCACCCGGAAGAAGCAGCAGCCGGGGAGAGGAACTTTATCTGGGTTTACTTTTCACAGAATTCATCTCAAAGGCATTCTGGGCTGTGAAAGGGAAGAACAGGGGGCTCTTCAGCTCTCCATTACTTGGGACAAAGGGATCAATGCCCTCTGATTCTGTGACCAGCAGATCCTGAGGGGCTGGTGATGCTGGTAATTTGATGCAAGTGAGAGAGCTGCTTAGGCGAAGACTGGAACTTGCTAAAGTTAAGTCTGAGTCACTAGAAAGCGTGTTACTTTGGTTTCGTTTGTAACTTTCGCTCTTGCCTAGAATCACTTCAATCTCTGCTCTTCATTAAGGAACTCACGCTTAGTTTTACTATGAACCATCTCAGCGCTGGGTATGAAAGTAAAACGGGAGTTCCTCAGCCAAACTGATGCGTGTCCTGCTTTGTGCGTGTGCGCTCTCTATCTCTTTGGAGACAGCGGACTTAATAATTTCTGTGAGTGTCCAGTGAGGGGGACCGGATGCTGCTCTCTGGGGAACGCGGGAATTGGGATTCACTGAATGTCACCTGCAAAGCAAGGTTAAGACTGGCTGAGTCTCGAGGAGTTTGCTGGTGGGGCGGACGGGCTGGTGCGGCAGGGAGCTGACACACATAGGCGCCGACTTCCCCTCTGCCTGGTGGGTGCTCGACCCCCGCCCCCTGTCCCGCCTCTTCCCACCCCTGCACCGCCCTCGCCCTGCCCCCATTCCACCCCTCCCCCAAAGTCCCCGCCCCCTTCCTGCCCCCATTCTACTCCCTTCCCCCAAGTCCCTGCCCCTTCTCCGCCTCCTCCCCTGAGCGTGTCGCGTCCCCGCTCCTCCCCATCCCTCCGGGAAAGTCCTAAACGCCGCCAAACACCTGTTAGGTGGCGGCCGGGTGGGAAGCGCTGGGAGGGAGGGGGAGGAGCAGGGACACGGTGCGCTCATGGGAGGAGGAGGTGAGGTGGGGCAGGGGGGGAGGGGAGCTTGGCTGTCGGTGGGTGTCGAGCACCTGCTAGTTTTCCCCGTGGGTGCTCCAGGTCGTCACCTATGAGTTTAAGCGCCAGCAAAGCTAAGGCAGAGAAGTGACACTGTGGCTTACGGCTCAGGGCACCCTGAGGACGGCTTGACAAGAGATTGTAAACTCTTCGGGGCCGGCTTTTTGTGCTGTGTTTGTGCAGCACCCTCCCACTTCCTCTGATGCCGTTTAGGGCCCTGTGGGGGGCAGGGTCCCCACAAGTCCCCCGCAGACCCCGCTTCAGGTCCTTGTCCTGTCTCTTTCTCCCCCACCCTGGCAGACGCCCAAGGGGGCTCTGGGAGCAAGCAAACAAAAAAAGGAAAGTCCTCTCCCCTCTCTCTCCCCTTATGGGAGAGGGGAGTCTGTGGGGAACGGAAAAGAAGCCAGGCCGTTGGGCGTAGTCTACACCCTCAGCCCTTCCTCGGGGGGCACGCGGCTGGGGCGTGCTGGCACAGTGAGGCCGGTTGCTGTCTCCCTCTCGGCTCTCTGAGGCGGGGCAGCCTTCTCCCCGTTCACCGCCCCTTCCTGGGGCAGGTTTCCCCCTTTTTGAAGCTCCCCCCGCCCCTCCAGGCAGCGCAAGCCTTGCGGTCGGGCCTCGTTGGCGTCGCTAGTCCCCTCTCCGTCGCTGTGAGGGGCTCCGCCACCCCAGTCTGGTCCGGGCCATTCCTGCGCCCATGAGTAAACATTTTTCTTCAAATAAATTTGTTTAAACCTAAATTTGAAGTTGACAACCTATGTTGTGACCTAAAATTCATATAATCTGTTAAACTCATTTAAATAAATAAAACTAATATGCTAAATCAATCAGCCGCCCCCTCTCGTAAGGAGAAAAGACAGCCTCTTTAACTACTTTTTGAGGTCAGGCCAGGGGCACCAGAACAGGGAAGGCCAGGGGGCCATCCCCCTCCCCCCACACACACACTGTTAAAAGTGTAAGGACTATGCCCTTCTACTTTTCACCAGCCGTAAGGGCGAGTGATGGGAGGGAGGGGGTGGAGAGGAGCAAGTGGGGGGTGGGGACTTGGGGGGAAGAGGTGGTGCAGGAGCTGGGCCTCAGGAGAAGGGGCAGCACGAGGGTGGGGGTTCATGGAGAAGGGGTGGTGTGAGTGCGGGGCCTTGGTGGGAATGGGTGGTGCCAGGGTGAGGGCTCAGGGAGAAGGGGCGGGGCTGGGGTGGGGTTTGGGGGGCAGGGTCACAGTTTGGGCACCTATGCCCCCCCCCCCCCTTTAGGGCACTTCCGCCGTTCCTGGGTCAGACTTTATAAATCTAGAACAGGGGTCGGCAACCTTTCAGAAGTGGGGTGCCGAGTCTTCATTTATTCACTCTAATTTAAGGTTTCGCGTGCCAGTCATATATTTTAACGTTTTTAGAAGGTCTCTTTCTATAAGTCTATAATATAGAACTAAACTATTGTTGTATGTAAAGTAAATAAGGTTTTTAAAAAACTTCATTTAAAATTAAATTAAAATGCAGAGCCCCCCGGACCGGTGGCCAGGACCCGGGCAGTGTGAGTGCCACTGAAAATCAGCTCGCGTGCCGTCTTTGGCACACGTGCCATAGGTTGCCTACCCCTGATCTAGCACAATATGACCGTTCTGCTAGAAAGTCAGCACCTTTGCTTGAGATGCAACTTACCATATTCTGAAGGTTGCAAAAGCCGATTTGTGCCTGGGAATAAGATTTCTAAACACTCCAGAAAGTCTCGGCAGGACGACTCCCCCCTTTTCTGTATGTAAATCAGCAATTTCCTAATTCTGGCCGCTTTGTCTTGTAGCTGGTTCATGCTGTCGTACTCCTCCTCTGTGATGACGGACTGGGCTAGTAATTCATCCAAGACGCTCTCGGGGTCTCTTTGAATGATTCCTATCAGCTCTTTGCGTTTGGTGCGTATAACCGTGTATTTGTCGCCAGTGGCCATTGCTACCGAATCACAGGATCTGGAATGATTTAATAATAAAATTACATGAGCTGCAAGAACTAGAGTTAGAGAAGGTGCTAGGGTTAGAATCACAGAAATGTCGGGCTGGAAGGGACTTCGAGAGGTCATCTAGTCCAGTCCCCGGTGCTGAGGCAGGACCAAGTAAACCTAGGACATTAGGTTTCAGAGGGGTAGCCGTGTTAGTCTGTATCAGCAAAAACAACAAGGAGTCCTTGTGGCACCTTAGAGACTAACAAATTTATTTGGGCATAAGCTTTCGTGGGCTAGAACCCACTTCATCAGATGCATGCAGTGGAAAATACAGGAGCAGGTATAAATACATGAAAAGATGGGAGTTGCCTTACCAAGTGTGAGGTCAGTCTAATGAGACAATTCAATTGACAGTAGGATACCAAGGGAGGAAAAATAACTTCAGAAGTGGTAATGAGAGTGGCCCATTTCAGACAGTTGACAAGAAGGTGTGAGTAACAGTAGGGAGAAATTAGTATTGGGGAAATTAGGTTTAGGTTTTGTAATGACCCCACCACTCCCAGTCTTTATTCAGGCCTAATCTGATGGTGTCTAGTTTGCAAATTAATTCCAGTTCTGCAGTTTCACGTTGGAGTCTGTTTCTGAAGTTTTTGTTGTTGAAGAATTGCCACTTTTAGATCTGTTACTGAGTGACCAGAGAGACTGAAGTGTTCTCCTACTGGTTTTTGAATGTTATGATTCCTGATGTCAGATTTGTGTCCATTTATTCTTTTGCGTAGACACTGTCCGGTTTGGCCAATGTACATGGCAGAGGGGCATTGCTAGCACATGATGGCATATATCACTGGTAGATGTGCAGGTGAACGAGCCCCTGATGGTGTGGACATCAGTGACCGGTTTTTGTCCAACCTGTTCTTAGAAACCTCCAGCAATGGGGATTCCACAACTTTCCTTGGAAGCCTGGTCCAGAGCTTCACTACTCTCACAGTTAGAAAGTGTTTCCTAATATTTAACCTAATCTCCCTTGCTGCAGATTAAGCCCATTACTTCTTGTCCTATCTTCAGTGGACGTGGAGAAAAACTGATCACTGTGCTCTTCGTAACAGCCTTGTAAATATTTGAAGATTGTTATCAGGTCCCTCCTCTGCTTTCTCTTCTCTAAACTAAACATGCCCAGGTCTTTCGACCTTTCCTCATAGGTTTATGTTCTCTTATCATGTTTGTTGCCCTCCTTTGGACTCTCTCCAGTTTGGCCACATCTTTTTTAAAGTGCAGTGCCTAAAATTGGACACAGTACTCCAGCTGAGGCCTCACCCGTGTCAAGCTGTGAGAGTCATCAGATTCCTCCATTTCTTCTTGTAAGCAGAATGGCTCTGCTATCAGAACTGGGCAAATAAAAGATGTTTTGGTTCGTTGGCAATTCAAAAAAATAGAAATAAAAAAATTGGGTCAAATGAAATGTTTTGTTTGACCTGAAAAAACAAACACTTGTTCCATTTTGAGCATTTTTTAAATGCTTTTGATTGTCGTTGTTTTTTTCCCAAACAAAATTAAAGGACTTTTTGAAACAATCATTTCAAACTGATAAATTGAAACGTTTGGTATCAGAAATGTCAAAGTTTAAATGTTTTGTTTTTTTGGAATGTGTTTTTAGACTTTATTTTTTTCCAAACCAAAACGATTCAGTGAAATCGACATAAATGTATAAACGGTTTTGTTGTTGCTGAATCTGCGTTTTTTGCCAGAGTAAGTTTCATATGACAAATTCTGTATCTGGGCTGAGACTTCAGCTCTTAGTCCAGGGGGAATCAATTATTTTTTGTCATGGTCCAAATTTCTTGGTCAAGATATACTCAAGCTCTGGACTTCAGAGAAACATTTTTCACACTGCGAGTGCCCATGTTCAATGAACATGTACAATGCTGTGAAATATACTCAGGGCCTATTGCTTATATTTTTAGTCCATTAAATGAAAATAAAATCAAACCACTATATAACCTAAAAAAAAAAAAAAAAAAATCTCCAAGAAAGGTGTAATAAATTGCATCTGAGACTTTGAGAAAGTACTTAGATAAAATGTCAAATAGATGCAAATATTAGCATTAAAATACTGTTTTACGTTTTGAATGAGTGTTGTCAAATACAGTTATTATAGGCATAGCTGTATATAGATAACATATTAAAAACTTTTCGGCCTTTTGTGGTTTCTTTAACGTAAGTATCCGAGTCTGAAAGAAAATAACACTTCGTACACATGGACTCTTCATCCTTTCACTACAGAGTCGGAAGCCCCTGGAAACCGTCTCTTGCTTGGTGATTTCTCTGACCTGTGTTTGCAAACCCACAGCCCTCCTGGAGGCCTCCCAACTCATGGTGGATTCTCACCCAGATACTAACATCTCCATCCTGCAGTTCCATGCCTACTGGTGGCCTTGCCCCACCCAGTGTTGGTGGGTGCTCCACCCACCCAGTGGCCTGGATGACCCTAGGGGCATGCTCCCCAGCACCTGATAGCCTTAGGGACCCATGGCTGCAGGCACCTCCCCCTCAGATCCTCCCCAAGCAGTGCCCCTCCTGTCCAGTGGCCTCTGGTTCCACAAGAGAAGGATGCTTCACCCCCTCTCATCTTCCCATCCTGCACTGGGAGCAATCTCACCTACCTCTTGGCCTCTGTGTCCTAGCTGTTGCTCTGCTTAACCCTTTGTAGCCTATGAGCCAATGTCTTCATGGATGCTGGGTCATAGGCAGCCTTTGCTGGTTGTGCTGGGGCTTTGCTGATCCTGATGAGTGTACCCCAGTGGTTCAGGGGCTTCTCCCTGGTCAGAGTAATTTTCCATTCCTGTCAGGGCCAGCTACCGGCTGCGTGCTGCCCCTGAAACTGCTGACTGAGGGACGGGGAGAATAAGGAGGGAGGCAGCCGGCAACTCTCATGCCTTAAGATTCTCTGGTGCAGGGTGAGCTCCTCTCAGTTCTCTGCAATCCCATATCTACACCGGGACAGGAAGGGCTGGAACAAAGCGTGTCCCACTTCCCTCTGAAGCCCCGAGTGCTGGAACGATGCCAGGCGGGGCTGAAGCCCCGAGTCCTGGCACACCTTGCGGTCTGCTGAAAAGTCTCTGGTGGTCTGGGTTTGGACCACACGGGCTGCCTATTAATGACCCCTTCTTAGCCCATGCAAGGAAGAGGTCAGGGCCAGTTCAGATAATGCTGCCAAAATATAACTGCAGCTCTGGGGCCTTTTCTCTTTCCAAGTTAGGGGCTGAGAAAATTGTCCCCCCCCCAAACACCTTCAAAACTGCTGTGCAGCTGCTCCTTTCTCTAGCCGCCATCTCAGAGGAGAAACGGAGGGGCTACTGCTTTTGCCAGATGGCTACCAGCTTGGCTAGCCAAGTCAGTACTGGGTGCTTCTCTCCTATTTCTGACACTGGGGAGGTAAGATTTAGAGGCAAGAGTGGAATAGCCATAGTCCTATTTCAGAGCAGAGTGAAATATCCTTGCGTGTTTCACTTTGGCTTTTTCATGACAATCACTTGACCCAGTGCTGATGCGCGGCCTGCATTAAATTCCCTGGCCTGTGCTAGACAGGATGTCAGACTGGCTGATCATAACGATCTGTGGAAGTGGAAAAAGGGATAAAGGGAATTTAAATGCAAATATCTTAGTTTCTAAAAATAAAGCAAAAGTCAGGCCAACACTAACTCTAATAATGCGGGACTTTAAGGCAGGGCCTGGGCGAGTGGGAAGCAAGTGGGAAAAACTGTAAAAGATACTGTTTTGACCTTATGTTAAATAAAAATAAACGCAGACTGTAGCAGAAACTGCTGAAAAAAGTAAAATATCAGGACGAAATATGTATAAACAAGACGCGGTTGTTGATCATTATTGTATGCAACAAAAGGTATAAACGCTTGCTGGAATTATTTATCTGGCGGAGACCTGCCTAGGAAGGGGGAATCCCTGTCCGTGCACACTCTCCCCCTTGCAATTGCTTAAAAATAAACCGTCTCTAAATTGTTGCAAACAACCCTAAGAGTGAAGACTGTGTTTTCTTCCACAGATCCCCTTTGACCTTAAACTCTACGAATCTCCGAAAAAATAGATTGCCATAGAGGCCAGTCTCCACATCCTAGCTCTGCTTCTGCTCGGCCAAACTCAGTCTCCATAAGACGCGAGGAAAAGCGCAGCGGGCAGCTCAGGATCTGGCCGAAGAAATGTTTACCCGGAAGGAGGCTCAAGTGTTTATTGAAAAGCAGTACCTACCTCCCAGGGTCTGCGAGAGTCGAGAGAGATCCCACCTCCCAGCGAGGTGCGTTATAGAGCAGAAATGCAGAGTCACTCTAGGCGAGGGATCCTGTCTTGCAGCGTGGTATTGGCTCTGTTTCATACAGCAGAAAAGCCGAGTTGCTCTCTAGATCTTGTCTTCCAGGGAGGTATCTGCTCTGCTTTCAGTAGCAGAATAGCTGAGTCAGGCAGGGGTTGTGAGCCGGATATGGGGACAAGGGCATGGCTGGCTTCTCTCTGGGTATCTGGGAAATCAGCGCAAGCGAAGACACAACCCAGAGACACTTTGCATCCTCCTCCTCCTCTCACTTTGTATCCTCCTCCCCTCACGTGATGCTTGGCACAGTCCCTGATGCTATTTGTGTCTGGCCGGGGATGAGCCAAGATGAAATGGAGGTGGT
This sequence comes from Platysternon megacephalum, assembly GCA_003942145.1. Taxonomy (NCBI): domain Eukaryota; kingdom Metazoa; phylum Chordata; order Testudines; family Platysternidae; genus Platysternon; species Platysternon megacephalum. The sequence goes on along the minus strand of QXTE01000615.1, from coordinate 158,255 downwards.
GTGAGCTTAGGTCACGGTGTTCATTACAGTGCCCGCCTGACCTTCATCACACAGCATGGCTGGCAGGCCAAGGACAGCTGCATGAGGTGGAGGGGGGAGGGCAGTTGGTTTCTGTTCCCCCCCACCACACACGGGCTGTTTTGGGTTGGCTTATCTGGGTGGGGGCTGCCACACTAAAACTAGGGACCTGCATACCACACTGGCACCTAAAACACCTTTCACTTTCAGGATCTTGGTCTAGGAGCCTATTTGCAACTTTAGGCACTTAAATATCTTTAGCATCTGGTGCTAAGTTCCCGGCAGACATATGGAGAAGTTAGATAAAAAACATCAAACACTCTTGGCGGTTGGTTGCAACGTAACACAACTTTTATTCTTAATGTAATGACCGAGGCCCCCAAATTATGAATGATCTTAGTAAACAAACCAGAGTCCTGTTCCCCGAAATTGGGCCAGCTAGTAAGCTGAGGGAGGACTAATGACCCAGCAGAGTTTGGCAGAAAGCAGCACGTTTATTATACTGATAGCTAAGTGCAAAAGAAAGGGGGGGGGGTCACATCACACTCGCATACTCATGCTCCCAGGACAGGCCCAGCACTGGAGATGTGAGGATCCTTCAAGGTAAGTGTCCCACAGCACAGTGATGGATGGTGCGATGAACGTAAGTCTTCCCAAGGCACGATGGAATGCAACGCGGCGAACCACTGGCCAGGCGGTCCGGGCGAAGGGCCTTCATGGGAGGTACAAGCTTATGAGTGCACTGCCGAGCACATGGCCCCTTCCCCTTTTAAGGACCTGCTCCTCATGGCCTGCGACTAGAGATGACTTGGCCGCGTCTGGTTGGTCACACTCTACCTCGGGCAGTGTCCATGCACTGGGTGTGTGAGCGGTTCCTAATTAGAGTCGCAGACACCTTGTCTACCTGGGAGCTCTTCTGATCTTCCAGCTGCTCAACCAGCCCATTCATCCCACAAGCATTCCAGGAGGGCGGGGGAGGGGGAAAGCTACTTCACAGGTATTCAAAGAGGGAGAGGAGACAAAAGGGGGGGGGGAGTGTAACAGATCTTTTGAGCACACAGGTTGTACATAGCGTACAGATCACTGCTGCTCCTACAACAAGTCTCATCAACCTTTTTGTTCTTTGTAAGTGAACCAAAGTCCCAGCATGCCTTGCGTTTATAATTTGTTGTATTTCAGATGAACCCAAAATGGACTTTAGCTAACCTAGTCCAGATACCAAGAAAAGGGTCACTTGTCATTGGTATGTGGCAGGCGTTTCCTATGGTTTATTAAAATAATCTATTGCAAGATGTGTTTTGCTGATCAGGAAATTGCTCTAACCAATGTTTCCTGTCATAATGATTTGGTTACAGAGATCTTTTGCAGCTGATAAAATAATGGATGGGTGAAAAGATGCCGTTAGCTTATCGGTTGATAAGTTGGAGAGGGGTCAGAGAAGAGCCATGAGAATGATCAAAGGATTAGAAAACTTGCTTTATAGTGACCGACTCAAAGAGCTCCATTTATTTAGCTTCACAAAGAGAAGGTTAAGGGGTGACTGGATCACAGTCTACATGTATCTACAGGGGGAACAAATATTTAATAATGGGCTCTTCAATCTAGCAGAGAACACTCTAACACAATCCAATGGCTGAAAGTTGAAGCTAGAAACATTTGGACCGGAAATAAGGCGCAGATTTTTAACAGTGCGAGTAATTAACCACTGGAACGATTTCCCCAGGGTCATGGTGGATTCTCCATCACTGATCATTTCTAAATCAAGATTGGATGTTTCTTCTAAAGATCGGCTCTAGGAATTATTTGGGGGCAGTTCTCTAGCCTGTGTTACACAGGAAGTCAGACTAGATGATCACAATGGTCCCTTCTGGCCTTGGAATGAATGAATCAATTATGTAAATCAGATACCATGAAAAGAGGTTCACAGTCCATAGGTCATTTTCTTTGTCTCTTTTCTGGAAAGCCGCACCGTCTATAAAGGGATGCCTGTTTTTATAGAAGTGCGTTGTAATAGACAAAATAGTGTAATTGATAAGGGATATACATAAATGCACTGTAATTGGTAAGATTAATAATGGACAAAATGGACAAGGAACATTTGGTATAGCAGAGGTGTTCTGAAATCAATGTAACAGCTAACCAGTAATCTACTGATTAATGTCTAAGCCTTAAGAGCTAATTGTGATTGCAAATTTTCCCAGTGGTAATTAAGTAATTGCAGCTGTCATTGGCTTATTGATTCAAAATCAAATCAAATCATGAGAAAGGATTGTCTTTGTTCTACACCAGTATATAAGGGGACATCATTTTGGGAGCTAGCTGGAAGAATCCAATGCTGCTAAACTGCTGTCCAGACCGGTTTAGTATAGTTCTCTGAAAACATCGATCCAAAGTGCAGCGGCAGTCAAAAAAGCAAACAGAATGTTAGGAACCATTTGGGAAAGGCTAGGGCAGCTTACAAATAGCTTCCAGGTGCGAACCGGAGTCAGACAAGGATGTTTGTTGTCACCATTTCTTTTTCTCCTTGTCATTGATTGGATTATGAAGACATCCACGTATGAGCGTAGGAACGGAATCCAGTGGACGTTGTGCACCCAGCTTGATGACCTGGACTTTGCCGACGACCTCGCACTCCTTTCGCATAGCAAACAGCAGATGCAAGAGAAGACCAACGTAGTGGCAGCCACGTCATCGCAGGTTGGCCTCAACATCCACAAGGACAAGACCAAGATCCTCAAGATTAACTCCATCAGTAATGACCCAGGCACATTGAACGGAAGCCCTCTGGAAGAAGTGCAGTCCTTCACTTACCTAGGTAGCATCATCGACCAACAGGGTGGCACAGATACAGACATCAAAGCAAGGATCGGTAAGGCAAGAGCAGCTTTCTTACAGCTCAAAAACATCTGGAGCTCCAGAGAGCTGTTTTTGGCAACAAAGATTCGACTGTTCAATTCCAATGTGAAATCAGTTTTATTGTATGGAGCTGAAACCTGGAGGACAACTAAAACAACCACCAGGAAGATCCAGACCTTCATAAATAGTTGCCTTAGAAGGATTCTCCAGATCCGCTGGCCAGATACCATCAGCAATATCTACCTCTTGGAGAGGACCTGTCAACTCCCAGTAGAGGAAGAAATTAGAAGGAGAAGGTGGGGCTGGATAGGACACACATTACGCAAGCAGCCAACCAACATCACTAGACAGGCATTGCGGTGGAACCCCCAAGGCAAGCGGAAAAGAGGCCGTCCAAGAAACACCTGGCGACGCGACCTTCAGGCTGATAGCATAAAAATGGGCTATACCTGGAACCAGCTAGAGCAAATGGCCCAGGATAAAGGACTCTGGAGATCTGTGGTTGGTGGCCCATACCCCGATTGGGGTGACGGGCATGAGTGAGTGACTGAGATAATAAAACTGAAAATATCGTACTGCCTCTATATAAATCCATGGTAACGCCCACACCTTGAATACTGTGTGCAGTTCTGGTCGCCCCATCCCAAAACATATTAGAATTGGAAAAGGTAGAGAGAAGGGAACCAAAAATGATTAGGGGGTATGGAACAGCTACCGTTTGAGGAGAGATTAAAAAGATGAAGACTGTTCATCTTAGAAAAAAGAAGACTAAGGGGGAATATGGTAGAGGTCTATACAATCATGACTGTATTATTAGTAGTATTAGGGGTCACCAGATTAAATTAATAGACAGCAGGTTTAAAACAAACAAAAGGAAGTACTTCTTCACACAATGCACAGCCAACCTGTGGAACTCCTCGCTGGAGGATGTTGTGAAGGCCAAAGTATAACTGGGTTCAAAAAGGAATTAGTTATGTTCATGGAGGATAGGTCTATCAATGGCGATTAGCCAAGATGGCCAGGGAGGCAACCCCATGCTCTGGGTGTCCCTAAACCTCCAACTGCCAGAAGCTGAGACCGGACAACAGGGGATAAATTGCTTGAAATTGCTCTGTTCTGTTCGTTCCCTCTGAAGCATCTGGCACTGGCCACAGTCAGAAGACAGGATACTGGGCTAGATGGACCATTGGTCTGACCCAGTACGGCCATTCTTATGTATACTTTTCCTTTCCACTGTGTTAATTTTTGACTAATAATGTCTGATTAAACAATCCCACTTGAGCCGATTATTTGACATCTTGCTGAGTTATTGTTGTTATTTAAATTCAAACACACAACACTGTTTAAGAATTGCTCAGCCCTCAAGATCTTTTAGAAAAGGTAGGACAGAGGCCTGAAAGAATTAAAAAAAAACCCTCAGAAGTCTAATTGCGGGGTTTCTTAAGACTTTCTAAACAGCCCGAGGAAAGTCAAGATTTGCAGCCTTGCTCAAGAGTGTACCACTGGTGTAGATTGAAGAGACTTCCCTTTTATCCTGTCTGTGAATGAATGAATTGAAGTGTAGATATCAAATATTAAGATACTATATTATCTTGTCCGATACAGTAGAGGGAAAAATAGGGAACTAGATGGAATAAACTGTTGTGATTAAATGAAGAAATATGTGGAAAAGGGACGTTGACTGTAAGAGAATTGGATTTCTTTAAAAATAATTTCGATGGCTAATATCCATGATTATTTTTAAGCTTTTTTTGTGATTTTTATCAATTTGAGTTTTCACCGTTGCGAGGGTATTATGGGGGAGGGTCAGACAACAGCGGGGGTCAGACAGTAATGATATAAAGATAGTAGATGTTGAGATGCAAAAAGATAAAGCTTCATAACCACTAAAACAGAAATTGTCAACATCACGTGTCAAAATGTACAAAGTCAATAGCCTTAAATCAAACTCTGATAAGTTCTCGGGCAGGAATTTTCTTACTTTGCCTCTTTGTAAATGTCGATGATTATGGATGGAAATACGTTTTTACCGGTTTCTGCGTGTAGGGTGAAATCGACGTTTACCAATATTTACTGATAATAATCTAGTACTTTCAAACCTATTGATATCCTGTCTCTGGGTTGGGTTGGGGAAGGGGATGGCTGGATGGGGCAATGGCTCCCTCTTGTGTCCAATAGATGGAGTCTCTCCTCAGTGCTATAGTTTGGCTTTCTGATATTGTCCTATCGCTCCGTTGAAACGGTTCCTTCCCCTGTGCAACCTCACCCTTTCTGCACTGCATTTCACCTGCTGTCACGTTACCCAGTTACCTGCATCCTTTAGCCGGGAGTCCTTCGCAATCCTCCCACACCAAAATAATTTGGTAGCGTCAGTAAATTTCCCCTCTCACTGTTCACCCTGTAATCCTGGGCCATTAATAAAATACTGAACAATCCTGAACCTATCTGTGATCGCTTTTGTTGCTGCTAGCCCCTTCCCAAACTCAGAGCAAATAAGTAACATCCTAACGCACTTTGCTGAGACCACAAAACTGGTCAGCAGGGATGAGTTTGTAGAGCTAAGGCCAGAAGGCTCCATTAGATCTGGTCTAGATTAAACTGGAGAAATTCACCCAATTCCCCCTGAACTGAGCCCAGTAACTTGTGGTTGGCTAAAGCATCTTCCAGAAATCACCAGGCAGTTGCTTATTCTGGGTTTGTTGGTCACTCTCAGTCTCTCCTGTGGCAGCTGTTCCATAATTAAATATCCATTGGGCCAGCTACAGAACGAGCAATTGACTCCCTAGCCCAGTGGCCAGGACACTTGCCAAAGAGGCGGGAGTCCCAGGTTGGAGTCCCTGCTCTGCTGTTTATTTCATTAGCCAGGGGATGCGGGTGGGGTGTCAGAGACCAGGGTTTAAGGCCCTGCTGTGACAGAGCTTTGAAAACTGGTCTCCAGCCTCCTAAGTGCCCGAATCCCTTGGGTATGCAGAGATCACTCCTCCTAGCTGGTCTTCTGTGGGCAAGCGCCGACCTGGTTTGGGCACTTTAATTCCAGGAGAGGGATCAAAGCAGAGATAGAGCAAGGGGAAGTAGGTGCCTGAATAAAACCTTGGAGGGTCTGGCTCAGCCCTGCCCCTTTCCTCTGTATTTCACTCCTGGCTAGTTTAGGGGGCTCCCTGCTCAGCTTCCCGGTTTCTGTGCCCCCACCCCCCCCTTTCAGAGGTGCCCAGCTTTTCCCATGCACTGTCGGGGGGGCCTGACTCAGAGCTGAGGATTCCACCGGGCTGGTGCGTTAATGTGGACAGAAAATGAACAGAAAGTCCAAGGTGTTAACGTGACCCTGTCACCATACAGCACTCAACAGCTGACCTCGGTGATCTCGTCCTGCTTCCACACCCACCATTAACAATCTCTAGAACCTCTGATTAAGGATACAGACAAAGGCTCATAGTTAAGACGTGCAGCTGGGATGTGCATACCAAGAGATGTATCTGTATTACCCTCGGTAATGCAGATGGTGCCTTTAAGGGCTGAGCTTCCCAGACAGAGTCCAGGCTGGTGCTGTGACACACTTGTTGTTTGGCACACACAGGAAGAGCAGGACACAGAATTAAGCCCAGGCCAGGCAGGGCTACCCTAATACTGCTAATAATGTGCAAGTGATAATGAGTTCCCCATCTGGGCTGGGCTACCATAATCCTAGTAATAAATGTGCACTTCCTAATAGAGCCCAGTCTTGGGTGGGTCCCCTCCATAATACTGCTAATAACTCGCATGTCATAATGGGTCCCCATCCCAGCTGGCTACCATAATCCTACTAATAAATGTGCACTTCATCATGGTGCCCAATCTCAGTCAGGGCTCTCCCTGCTGCTACCATAATACTGCTAATAACTTGCATATCATAATGGGTCCCCTTCCAAATTGGGCTCCCAAAATCCTACTAATAAATGTGCCTTTATCATGGGGGCCGAGTCTCAGCCAGAGTCCCCTCCTGCTGCTACTGTAATACTGCTAAGAACTGGACACAGTATCCAGCTGAGCTCGCCCCAGAGCTGAATAGAGCGGGGCAATTACTTCCTGTGTCTTACATACAACATGTCGGGTAGTGCACTCCAGAGTATTAGCCTTTTTCTGCAAATGCAGCACATTGTTGGCTCAGATTCAATTTGTGATCTGCCACAACCCCAGGTCCTTTTCTGTGATATTCAACACGCATCTCTGCAACTGGTTCGACAGGATGGCCCTGGTCTCTCTGACGCGGCGGCAGCAGGAACCGAGTTCCTGAGTAGAAAACCATGAGAGTGGTGTGTGAAAAGGGGAAGGAGAGGGAGTTTCTGCTCTGTGGTTTGCCCGCGAACCTCACCGCTGATGTCATCTGCTTCCTAAGGACACTGAACTTTGCTGTATCAGCTACCAAAAGGGAAGCTGGTGCGGAGCCGTTTGCTCCTTCTTAACTGTGTTTGCAGCAGTTTTACAGCCGCACCATGGAAATGTCTGTGTGCTGTCCCCAGCTGCTCTGTTCCCCCGCTGAACTGTCCTTTCCAAAGGGCTGGTTTTGTTTTCATGGCCAGAGTCCATTTTTTCTATTCCTTCCTCTCCTGTTTGGCTGCGAGGCACCCTGGCCTGTCGCCTTCGGCTGCGTGCTGAACTTCCTTCTGTCAGTGAGTGAAGAGGGGCATGGCAGCGTCAGAAATTAGTGTTTCTACTGAAGTCTCCTTCCCCGTCCAATATATTTTATCCTCTGCACTGTCCAAACTCATGGCCTTATTATGAGTAATTTCATTCCTCTGTTTCCCTGTATTTCTCCAGCCTTCCCTCTTGGCCCTGTCAGTCCTACCCTCATTCAGCCTCCCCACCCCTGAATACCTGTGTGCTCCTCTCACTGCCATCGCTTCCTCAAAAAACAAGGGAAATTCACTTGCCTAAAACTACATTAATGCAGAGTTAAGGTTGACTGGTGGTACATTGTGTCCTTCTACTAGAACATGGACTCCACCTTGACTTGAACCTCTGAAAGCCAGGAAATAGAGAGGTAAGAGTTAGCTTAGGGTTAGGGTTTTCGAGGTTTACGTCTAGGTGCCTTTGATGTTCTGGAAGGGTTTGAGTCACTGCCGGACAACCTCAGCTCTGCATTAATTAAATTTTGGGCCAGTGAATTATTCAGATTGTTGCCCTCGACGGTTCTGAGATCTAATTCATTTAGTAAATCGTTGTTTCTGAGAAGGTTAATGAGACGGCAAGAGTTCTGTATGAGAAATGTGTATTATTTTGTGCGTATCTTGGTGGTTTGATTAATTTTAGTAATTATTGTAATCATCACCATCCTTATACTATTTATTTTGACTCAGTTCTTAGTTTAGGATTTGTTTAGTCATAAACTCAGTCCCTTGTGGCAAAGAACTGCAAATTTCAGAAACCAGGTAAGGTTATTAAGGGAAAAGATAGTTACAAAACACTTAGTCAAGGAAAGGAATAGTTAGGATCATCCTAAATCTTACATTGCTTATATAACTGTGATGGGGTGGACTAGGCTTCATTTAAAATTAAATTAAAATGCAGAGCCCCCGGACCAGTGGCCAGGACCCGGGCAGTGTGAGTGCCACTGAAAATCAGCTCGCATGCCACCTTCGGCACGCGTGCCATAGGTTGCCACCCCTGTTCTAAGGGATACTTTTAAATGGAAATATAAACAGTTAACATTTATCAGCTAACTAAATTTTGTTTTGCTAAAGTACACATATAATTGCTGTTTCTTAGGAATAATTTTGTATTTGTAGTTTATTAGGAAAAGTTTTTAACATTATCAATTTATGCAAAATTATATATACAAGTGGATTTGCGTTTGACTCTGATCAAATATGTGTTGATAATGCATACAAATATGAGGTTTAATTTTCAAAGGGTTTTTGTGTTCTAGTTATATTTTGACTTTACAGATGAAATAATAGTACTTATTTTGGGTCAGAGTTAAGGTTAAGAGATCCTTAGTTATTCATTTTGAGTTGTGGCACTAACCCATTTCTGTTTCATTGGTTGGTGATCATTCCAAAATGCACAGGCCAGCTAAAGGCATCATAATGTATTATGGTGGTAGTAACGTCCTAGTTAAGATTGTGGCAGAAGTTTCCTTTCGATGGACGTGTTAAACATTTATTTTTCTTGGGGCTAAAAGGAATTATGGGTGGTCATGGCAAGGAATTCTGGGGACGAAAGGCTGCAGCTCCCTTTCCTCAGTACTGGACAATCCAGGGAAGGGATGTCGTGGGTCTGTTTGGTTTAAGAGCAGGAAAGAGGCCTACAGAGACAACCAGCTGGGTGGGTAAAGTATGTGGGGTTGACCTATTCTAGAAAGAGACCTTGCCTTGGGAGGAGGCCTGGATGGAGGATTCCCTGGAGTACTCAAAGAGAGGGATTAGTGTGGCAAGAGAGGCAGACGTAAATAAGTCCTAAAAGAGAAGCGTATGGGCTGTGGATAAAAATACCCTAAGTAAAGCGCACACAAAAAAAGAGAAGTAGCTCTGCGGAACGAAAAGCGGGGAGCGTTCAGGGCTGATGTAGTTATCATTTGTACAGTTGCTATGACATTCTCAGAGGATTCCATGTTGTCATCTGCAAGCCGCTGACTCTGAAATACATTGGCACGGCCCTTGTGAGATGTTGGGTGTGCTTTCGGTATTGGCCTGCATGTTTTCTGTGAGCGCTCTGATTTGTTGCCGTTTCTGCAGGGTTTGTCCTTGAACTAGTAATTGTTTACAGTCCCACAATGAAAGACACCCAGTGCTGGCCTGTTCGCTTATGCGTTCTGCTTGATCCCAGTTTATTTGTTGAAAACGTCTCGCATCATATTGTGGCATCTTGAGTTGCTCTCTCCATTGATCCAGCAAATTCTAACATAAGTTTTAGGGTCAAAGCAGCCTCAGTCAACAGCTGTGTTTTGGATTGCTTGATTGTGCATACAACAGTCACCAGTTCCTTACTGTATCATTTAAGCACTTGCCAAACCGATAATCTTCTGCCAATTTTCTTAATCCAGCCAGATAGTGTTGCATTGTCTTGTTTTCTTTTGGATTCTGTTCTTAGAAGCAGAAATGTTTTTGAATTTTACTGGGCCTCTGCAGTCACACTCCAGTCTGCCATATTCCTGGACAGGATCCATCCTCACTTCCAATTTCCATGTCTTTTGCTCTTTGCACAACAGAAGTCATGCGAAGGAACCACAGAGACACAAGATCTATTTAAATTCCCATGCACTCCATATTATACCAGAGGATTTCAGATTCATCGGCTTGGCAATGACAACATGAAGTCCACTGAAAATGTTATAGCAGCTCTACAAATGTAATTGAAAGGAGGCTTCTATACACTACAGATGGCCCTTGCAATGTTTGTTGTCTTAGGGCCCGAGGCTGGAACTCATGGAAGAGGGTGGATGGAAGTTCTGCTTTGTCTCTGAGGGACCAAATATGTGTGTCGCTGTTACACTCCAAGAGAAGAAGTGGAAGATGACCAGACCCTTAGTGGAGAACCTTGCTTGAGCTGGACTTTTTTTTTAAAACTTTGGTTTACTTGGACTTTTGTTATCAAGAAAAAAAATGAAGGAATTGAGTGAAGTGACCTACGTTTTCCAAGATTAAGGTAGGACCTTTTCACAGTGCACACAAGACCGCATTCCACACATTTTATTATTAATTATATTTAAATAAAACCTATGTATTACAATTGCATTTAACTCATGGCATTAGGGGACCCTCAAAAGCATTGGACAATCAGGTGCGCAGGCCTAGTCAGCTTTGACATCCGTACACTCGTGATTATAGAGAGGCTGATATACTTTCCCAGTGCTGGATGACTAAAAAGGGACAGAAACCCAGAGTTTCAATCCTGCTGAGTATAAGAGCTCTGTCAAACTCAGCTTCACAAACACTCTACGTCTGTGAAGTTTAGTTCTGACCCGGACCAGAACTTCTATCCTTTGGATTTCTTGAGCAGTTCAGCGCTGAAACTATTAAGTGCTCTGTACTATCAGAATTTATGTCAAAGTTTAGGAGACGCATCCAACTCTGGATAAGCAAGAATGTGTTAGCTAGGATTCGGACAATCAAGATTTGACTACATCTAAAACAGTTAGTTGATAAAGCAATGTTTTCACAGTGTTTATATGAATATACATGAGTATCCTGTACAAGACTAACTTCTAGTGGCAGATGTTGATTTTAATAAGCAGCAGGTTTAAAATATACATAAGGAAGTATCTCTTCACACAACACACCATCAACCTGTGGAACTCGTTGCCAGGGGATGTTGTGAAGGCCAAAAGTACAAATGGGTTAAAAAACGAACTAGATAAGTTCCTGGAGGACAGGTCCATCGATGGTATCCATCGATGCTCTGGGTGTCCCTAAACCTCTGATTGCCAGAAGCAGGGACTGGACAATGGGATATGGATCACTCTGTAATTGCCCTGTTCTGAAGCATCAGGCACTGTCCACTGTCCACAGGATAGTGGGCTAGATGGACCATTGGCCTGACTCAGTATGACTAGTCTTATGTTGTCAAAGGTTATGTTGTCACATGCATCTGACCAAGTGGGTATTCACCCATGAAAGCTGATGCTCCAATACGTCTGTTAGTCTATAAGGTGCCACAGGACTCTTTGTCGCTTTTTAAAGGTTAGGATGTATCACTAGTGGTGGTGTTTGCTTTTGGAGCACAGGATATTAGTTTTGCTCCTTGCAGATGCTGTGAAGTCAGCATAAGTGATAACTGTGAAGTACCCAGAGTATTTATTTATATTCCCCACTCCCATCTTTTCCTTGTCTACTTTTTATTTTGGTAGCATCACCTGTGAATCACAGGTTTATTTTGTGGCACTCGATACAATCTCTTTATTACTTTAAAATGTACTAATTTTGCATTGGCATCTCTGGTGGGTCTGTGTCCTCCATGTTTATCCAGGTTTATGGCTCATTTATTTGTCCAGTTGTCAATTTAATCAAGAAGTTGTATGTTAAAAAGAACTGGGGGGTAATAGTTCTTATTTGGGTTGGTGTGCATTATTGGAGTAGATAAGTGTCTCACTTTGATCCTTTATGCACTAGTGAAGCTGTAGATATTTCTAGCAATCCGAGTATTCCAGCTGGTGGCTAGTCCTGTTTTATTTGTTGATGTGATATCAGGAGTCCATCTTTACATGTGTGCACCCAAGCCTGTACCAGTATATACTCTTCATCCCATTTTCCAGGTCTTTTATTTGCCCTCTCTTTTAAGGGACTCCTCATATGTGCTTACTAAGATATTTGTGGGTATATTTGCTATTGTCGAGGTCTAAGGTGAAATCCCTATGGGTTATTCCATTATCCAAAATGAAAAAGCTCAGCTACTCAGGCAACGGTAAATGGGTGAGGAGAACTATTACTTCACTGTTTTTATATCCTCACGCCTAGATATTAGCCGCATGGGGCCAGGTGAACAAACCTCAGTTAATTCTGACAATCACCTAGTCAGTAACAGAAGTTCTGAATGACCTCTGAAAATGCATAGATCTGCTCTGAAAGTGGAGTGTAAAAATGGCCCTTTTTTTTTACAGAACTAGCCTCTTCCTTTTGTGTATTGACGGCTACATCTGGACGCCAAGCGAGGAGGGTGATTCCCAGCTCACAGATGCATACTGGTGCTGGCTTGGCAAGGGTATAAATAGTAGTGGAGCCATGGTAGCATGGACACCAGCATTTAGCCATATTGAGTACAAACCCACCCCGAAGGCTGGCTCAGCCATGTCTTCGCTCCCTGTGATACCATGGCTATGCTGCTATTTATACTATTGACCAACTGTATCGTCAATTGCTTGACCATGCTTTGGTTTATTATGAAATATACCCAAGACCAATAAACCAAGGTCAAGCAGGTTTGTTAACATAGTACAGGAAAACGGTTCTATACGATACCAGTCTCCGGGGAGCCGTCCCGTGCAGCGATGTTACATTCACCTTACGCGGAAGGTGTGTACCCCAAAGTTACCTCTCTAAAACCATCTTTTCATATCCTTCTCGTTTACCAGTGAAAGGGACCATATACGTCACCTGAAACTGGATTAAAATCAGCTGGTGCCACGGCATACCCCTTTTATCTTTTGTTCTGAACTGATGCATTCCCAGCCACGATGCACCGTTATCTTAGTTCTGAGCCCATGTATTCTAGGTTGTAAGGGGCGTGAAGACACCTCCCAGGCCTGCAGCAGGATAAATAGGTCTGTAGGGGGAACTCTCTTTCTGTCGCTATGAGGAAACAATTATATGTCCTGAAACTGACCATTTTCCTATCTGCTTTCGCCAAAGCTTATCTCAGCTAATGCTAAGGTGTTATGGGATACTTAGCATAAGTGAATGGGAATACAATAAAGGTACAGGCCAATTTGGACCTTAGAACTACTATGTTAATGCTTAACAATATGTATGCTTAAATATTTGGAATATACGTTGCGGGTAGTAGTATCAGCCGAATATGTATGTATACTAGCGCTCCTCCAGCTAGCACGAGTATGTGTACGTGAGCTGGGAATCACCCCCGTAGCTTGCAATGTAGATGTAGCCAGAATCAGATCTGCTTGCTGCAGTGACAAAAAAGTGGTTCTTTTTACTGCTTTTTTTTGTAGTCCCGCTAGCCTTAAAGAGCCGACACGGCTATGGGAGAGCGCGCGGGACTCTATCCCTTCTTGTGCATCAACAGAATCTTTTTATCCCTGGTCTGCACTTATATGCTTTGCTGTCATCACTCTGTTGGTTAGGGGGGTGATTTTTTTTTGCTGATATAGCTATGCTGGCAAAAGCCCTTATTTTGCTTGGGGATCTGGTACAAGCTACCCCAGCAAGAGGACTTTTTTGGTGGTATAAACCGAGTACGCTAGGAGGCTTTGCCAGTACAGCTATGCTGGTGCAGATGTCTCTTAAACCTTTCAAGTGTAGACAAGGCCTACAACCCATTAGAGAATGAGCTGCACAGTTGTAACTAAGGCTTTGGCTATGCTACAGAGCCTATGTCGGCACAGGCCCCTAGTCAGGGCCGGCTTTAGGCCGATTCCCCCGATTCCCCGGAATCGGGCCCCGCGCCTGCACCTAAGAGGGCCCCACTCCGGGGTCTTCGGTGGCATTTTGGTGGTGGTGGGGGGTTTCCGCTCCGGGGTCTTCGGTGGCATTTCGGCGGCGGGGGGTCCTTCAGTGCCGCGGAAGACGCGGAGCAGACCCCCTGCCGCCGAAGTGCTGCCGAAGACCCGGACCGCCGCCGGGTATTTGAATCGGGCCCCGCAGGTCCTAAAGCCGGCCATGCCCCTAGTATAGACGCACCGTATGCTGATGTCAGTTTTTCTGCCGGTGTAGGAACGCCACCTCCCTGAACAATGTTAGCCACACCCACAGATGTTCTCTTCTGTTGGCATCGCTGCATCTACACTGGGTTTTTCCCCAGCATAGCTATGTCATGGGTGGGGGGGGGGGAGGGTTTAATACCGTTGACCAACATAGCTACGCCAGTATAAGTTTTAAGGATAGACCAGGCCTAAAGTGTTCTGCAGAATCTTTCCCTGGTGATGAGGTGTGAGAAGGGAACAGCCCGTAGAGCCCTGGCTGAGGTTTTGCAGGGTTGTCAATTAGAAAAACAACAACTTTTTATTGACAAATGGAGCCCATTTGACGCCAGCGTTGAGACAGCAGGAGGCTGTAAACCTGGGGACACACAATGAGCATCATGCCACATTTTGAAAGATGGCACCGCACTCATATTTTTGAGGTATCCTAGAGTTACGTGATGCAAAATAAAACCAATTTTCTTACTTTCAGTCTCCATTTGAAAGCTGCAAATTGTACCTGAGTTTTCCGTATTTTCCACAGATCACAAACTCACACACTTTTAATGAGTATTTAAATAACAGACGTCACCAACTGTTGTTCTGCTGAATTGAATGCACTGCCACTTCAATGGATTTCCTCAGCGTGTTGGTTATTTCATTCTGAATGCTTCCTCCAGGCTCTCCAGGGCCTGCTCTTTGGTTATTTTTTCCCAGTCCCCTGGGAGCTCGGCTGGTTCAGCAATATATGCTTCAGCAAATTCTTGATTGAATTCCTTAAAAACAAACTTCCAGTAATCAGAGGCGTTGATGCTGGGGTCCGGCTGGATGCGCCAGTCGGGAAAAATAGCACGATAATCTTTATAAAGATGACCCTCCCATTGTGTCTCCGGGCATTGGAATATGCCATTGGAAACCACAGCAGAGGAGCATAATTCATAAGCGAGTATGTTTGTTTCACTGCACCTGTATGTCCCTAATCCTTGAGGCCGATGTACCGATGCAAAATGCTCCTTATGATCAGTACCTACCGCCTCACAGGGGACTTTACAGAATGGACACTGCTTCCCACAGCCAAACACTCGCTTGAAGATCTCATCCGGGGGCTTCACTGACAGAAGGGAGAGTTTAAACTCGATTTCCAAATTTTTAAATTCAGCTAAGATTTGTTGCTCCAGGTCAGAAAGGGAAGTCTGAATGAAAGCAGAGAATTTCCCAGTGTTAATGGAGTTTATAAACCGTATCCCCACTAAGCTGTCTTTAGAAATGACCAGATCTTTCTGCAGCACTTGGCAAAAGTTGTCTATAAAGGCTGAAACTGTGTTAGACTTATCTTTGGAGTTTTCCAGAGCGCCCCTGACTCTCTCTATTAGAGTGGATAGAATCTCTCTCTCCAAATCTTCCAGGCCTTTGTTCTCACTGTAGTGATCAACCAGGTGTCTCTGTATCCGGGTTTTCACAAAATCTTCATAGTTTTCAATATATCTCACATAGTTGTAAAAATCATTTTCCTCCAACAATTTTTTCTGTGTGGTAAATTGGAAAAAGCCCCGGCTGATGTAATCGATGGACTGTCCACTTCTGAGAATGTCATCCGCCATTGTTATTCCTAGCCTCTTATTCATATAGTCCACCAGGGCAGGTTTCAGACACTGGTCACAAAAATCCCTGGCTCTCTTGTGACTTACCTCTTTGTCTAAGTAAAGATCTCTCAGGATGGAGAAATACTGAAGTTTAAGTTTCTTCAGACTTTGCTGAGGGTCAGTTTCTTTCTTAAAACTATCATGGATTTCTTGAAACACACTAGCAGCTTCTCCCAAAATGTGAAGCTTCAGGTCAACTTCAAAGCAGCCACTAGTGTGAAGTTTTGAAACATCCTCCTGTTGGAGTCTCTCATTGATCATACACAGCAATTCTCTGCAATAGATTTCATCATAGTCTGCCTTGGAATTTGCTTTCTCATCAATGTAAGCAGAGCACTGGCGCATTAAGGATGTAGCAAGCTCCTCTGCTTTATGCCAGCTTTCCTTTGTGAATAGTTCCTTCAAAGTTTCAGGCCATGCTAAATCTAAGTATTCTTTTTTCATTGTGAAAGAACTCATTGAATAATGTAGCAAGCTCCCAGCTTCTTGATGCATCAGTCTCCCTCGAATCGCCAGGTCCTCTTCCAGCAGGTTTTGCATTTCTTGAAAAATCAGTCGCTTCGTTGAAGAAAATAACGTTGACTTGGACAACACCTCTCTCCACATTGCCTGGAATTCCTGCTCCAGTTCCTCATTGTTCAGTTTACGCTCACGACTCCTGCAGTCTTCCAGAAGCTTGTCAACCTCCTGTTCAATTATTTTCCTGAACTCAGCCTCGCTATTGTAATACTTACAATGGCGCTTTCTATTGTTCTTCGCTCTCTCCAGCTGTTGGTGTGAATAATGGTGAAACGTAGATGTCGTGCTTCTTGTGCTCCTGATGAAATCGTCTTTGATCTCTATCATGTGCGTGCCTGATGCTCCATCTTTTATATATTTTTCCAAACACTCAAAAATCTTGTCTTCTTCATGCTGCAGTTTCTGCTGGGTTTCCCGACTTAATTGGGTGAAGATCTCGCTCTCCAGTTCATCTGGTGCCTGATTCTGGATGAAAGTTTCTTGTTCGGACAGCCAGAAATGCATCTTCTTTTTGAACTCCCATTCCAGTTCAGAAAACTTGGCAGACAACTGGTTGTAGGCCTCTGTAGCAAGGGGGTTTCTGAAGCTGAAGCAGAAGTTCTCATGTTTGACAGCATTCCACAGGCTCTTCACCCATTCAATAAACTGGGGAATGTTTTTGGGAGCAATCTCAACTGAATGGATCCTTATCAATTGAAACAGGTGTTTCTTCAGCTCCCCCACGCTCTCACTGTATTCCAAGTTCACTGGCGCCATGGGAGGGACTCCCTGCCACAGGCTGGGGAGGTACCAATCTTGTATTTTTGGATCATAGTCCATAAGATCTGAGAATGTCACTTCTTTGTGTAGTTTTTCCATCCTTGCTGCAGCTTTGGTCATTTCATCCAGCCGCTCCAGGAGGTGTTTCCTGTCCCTCATGTTTCGTCCATGCGCAGACACATCACTGACGTTCTGATGCACAAATAAACACTGGGGGTTTTGCCCGATTTCCTTTATTCGGAGAAAGGCATGGACCATAATTTGCAGAACATCCTTCATTTCGGTGACGTTCTCCGTGGTCAGGTTAACGATGGTTATGTCACTCAGTCCAATCACCAGGGTGGCCAGCTCATTGTCGTGTTGATAACTGTCCTCTAATTTGGCCAGTTCAGGGGCTTTCAGGCCTTCTGTGTCTATCACCAGGATGAAATCACAGCCCAGTTCCTGCTGAAAGTTCTCTGCCACTTTAATGAGGGACATGAAGGCTCCTCGCATACATCGGCCACTGCTCACTGCCAACTGCAGGCCGAACATGGTGTTGAGGAGGGTGGATTTCCCAGTGCTCTGCCCTCCCAGCACCGTTAGAACCAGCATTCTGGACCTTCCCCCCAGCTTGACATGGAGCTCAGTCAGAACATCCGTCACCCACTGCAGTGGGATGTTGGATANTGCACAAATAAACACTGGGGGTTTTGCCCGATTTCCTTTATTCGGAGAAAGGCATGGACCACAATTTGCAGAACATCCTTCATTTCGGTGACGTTCTCCGTGGTCAGGTTAACGATGGTCATGTCACTCAGTCCAATCACCAGTGTGGCCAGCTCATTGTCGTGTTGATAACTATCCTCCAGCAGGGCCAGTTCAGGGGCTTTCAAGCCTTCTGTGTCTATCACCAGGATGAAATCACAGCCCAGTTCCTGCTGGAAGTTCTCTGCCACTTTAATGAGGGACATGAAGGCTCCTCGCGTACATCGGCCACTGCTCACTGCAAACTGCAGGCCGAACATGGTGTTGAGGAGGGTGGATTTCCCAGTGCTCTGCACTCCCAGCACCGTTAGAACCAGCATTCTGGACCTTCCCCCCAGCTTGGCATGGAGCTCAGTCAGAACATCCGTCACCCACTGCAGTGGGATGTTGGACACATCTCCATCGATCAGCTCCATGGGAAACCCTTCCAGCATCAGGTCAGCTGCTATGCCGGGGAATGGGGTGAATTGCCTTTGGCTTTCTGCTATTTTACCTTCCTTCACCATTGCATGTTCAGCCTCATACAACTGTCCCAACTCACGCAGGAAATGTTCCACCCCTAGGGAACCAGCAGAGATTAATTCATCTAGTTCTTCTAGCTTTTGTGGGTCACCTGCCAAAGCATTATACTGAACTTGTAGTCTGGAATGTTCATCCTTAGCAATGTGATCCAGCGTATATTTCAGCCATTTGAGGAAGTGATGTTTTTCCACTGCAGTCAGTTGTTCTAGTCCATTGATAAATTTAATCAGCCCATCATTAAGCTCACAATTATTTTGCTGGGCATGAAGCTCTGACAGTTTTTCTTTCAGCTGCATTTTATAGTCTTCAGGAGGGACAGTCCCTTGTTCTTTCATTCTGCACAGCTCCTTTTCTACTTTAGTCAAGGTATTCCACAGATCTCCTTGGAGTGTCAGCATTTCTGCCTTGCAATTGGCCACATCTCTCATGTTCACGGTAATTTCTCTAGCCCACTTGCTTCCGCTCTGACATTCCTCACAGTCCTCATCTACCAGGACACCTAATTCATGTGCTGCTGTTGCCACGGCTTCCATATTTACTCTCTTGTTAGAGGAGTTCATTATGCTTCGTATCGTGTGCTGGAGATTTTCTACGAATTCTGTCTCATTTGTGCTGTTGCTTTTCTCCAGCACATTTAATTTGTTCAGTTTCAGCACTGGGGCTAATTTATTAAGGAAACCCAGAGTTTCACTGCATTGCTCAGCCTGGGCACTGAGGATGAAGTAGTATTTAGTGGCTGATCCCTGCAGAGATGATAACAGTGCATATTCTCTCTCACTGATGCTCTCCGTAACTATGAACACTGCTGAGGAGATCTCTGTTAAAAAGCTGAACTGCAGCCAGTGCGACTCAATGTCTCCACGCAGGTTTGTAACCGCGATGGGCTCTGGGAATAGGTCTGAATTCTCCCTCCCACCAGGGAAATACCAGGAAATCTCGACCAGCCCATCTGCGATTTCCCGAGGGACGTTCCCAGACTCCATGTCCCGATGGATGAAGAAATCGTGGTGCTGCTGGGAGGGGCTGAGAACCTCATTGAGGAGTTTGGACTTGGAGAAGCTGCAGCTCCCCAGCCGCACAAAGGAAATGGTTGGCATTTTGGTGCGCACCAGGCTCTCCTCTCTGAACCCTCTGCTCTCTGCCAGGGAGTGCGGCCTCCACTTCCTCACAATGTCCCTCATGGCCCACAGCATCAGGGTGCCCTTGCGGGTGTCGAGGGCAGGCAGCAACAGGGGGAGGGCAAACTGGCACATGGACATTCTGGACAGGATCTCCTGCTGCAGGAAACTGTCTGAGCAAAGCAGAACAGCACAGAGAACATCGAGGGGGTGCAGAGAAGCTCTGGCATTTGAGTTGCTATGGTGAAGAACATTGCCACCACCACCTTGTCCCCCATTCTCCTCACTGCTGGCTTGGTCACCAGTTGCTCTCTGCCAAAAGCTTGTGTTTCTGGCCGTCCCGTTCAGAGCCATGACCTTCCTCAGAAAATGCCACGGTAAATCCCCTAATGCCTGAGGAGTCCAGTCCTTTAGACTTTGTGGGTTGATTTCCTGAAGATCCCTCAACCCCAGCTTTGTGCTTCTGTGCTGCTCCATCTTCAGCTTGGCCAGGAGGTCCTGGAGTGCTCTCCTTCTCTCTGCAGGAAGAGGTTAAAGCATGAGCAGGTTTCAGAACTGATATTTAAAATATACATATTTTTTTGGCAAGTCTCTTTTGACACTGAACATTGGTGCACACCAGGGGTGGTGAAAATTGTGGTCTTCACTTTCAAGTATGAGTGAAAGAGAGGGTGAAAACACGTAAAGATTTTGGAGCATGAATGGGTGAAGAAATGATCAGTGAAGCTAAACTTTTCAGTTCTATTCTGTTATCTCTTCAGTTCCTTGAAACCTGTTCTGTTCTCTTTGTGCAAATTTAAACAAACCTACCTACCTGCCAACCCAGCAAAGCAAATAACCCCAACCAACCCAAAACAAACTCTTTGCCCCAGAATCTTCAAAAGTATTTAGGCCCCTAATTTCTGTTCGCATTGAACATTTGTAATGACAGACACTCCCCACCCTCTTTCCTCCCTCATAAAAGGACAGTCGCAGCAGCAAATCCTTTTAGGCAGTATTGGGAGTACAGCTCTTTGCACCTTGAGCTGTGAAACCCAAAGCACATGAAACTTGTGCCTAATTCTGCATAATTTAATGCGAGTGTTTCCATGTTTGGATCCAATTGGTTCCAAGCAGCGGCGTATTATCGCCTAGGCCGACAAGGCCTAGGCCTAGGGCGGCAAATTTTCAGGGGTGGCAAATTTGAGCACCCCCGGAGAAGTTCCCCTGCTCCAGCTGCCTCCTCCGCGAGCGCGCCGCTGGGTCCTGTTTCTCTCCCCTCCCTCCCAGCGCTTGCACCGTGAAACAGCTGTTTCGCTGGGCAGAGAGGGAGGGGGGAGGAGGGGGAACGCGGCGTGCTGGGGAAGAGGCGGGGCTGGGGCGGGGATTTGGGGGAAGGGATCCAATAGGGGCACAGAGGAGGCGGAGTTAGGGCGGGACGTTGGGGAAGGGGTGGAGTCGGGGCGGGGCCAGGGGAGGCAATTATTTCCGGGCCTTGGGGCGGCAAAATTATTAATCCGCCCCTGGTTCCAAGCTGGTGGAGAACNGTAACCGCAACGGGCTCTGGGAAAAGGTCTGAATTCTCCCTCCCAGCAGGGAAATACCAGGAAATCTCGACCAGCCCATCTGCGATTTCCCGAGGGACGTTCCCAGACTCCATGTCCCGATGGATGAAGAAATCGTGGTGCTGCTGGGAGGGGCTGAGAACCTCATTGAGGAGTTTGGACTTGGAGAAGCTGCAGCTCCCCAGCCGCACAAAGGAAATGGTTGGCATTTTGGTGAGCACCAGGCTCTCCTCTCTGAACCCTCTGCTCTCTGCCAGGGAGTGCGGCCTCCACTTCCTCACAATGTCCCTCATGGCCCACAGCATTAGGGTGCACTTGGGGGTGTCGAGGGCAGGCAGCAGCAGAGGGAGGGCAAACTGGCACATGGACATTTTGGACAGGATCTCCTGCTGCAGGAAACTGTCTGAGCAAAGCAGAACAGCACAGAGAACATCGAGGGGGTGCAGAGAAGCTCTGGCATTTGAGTTGCTATGGTGAAGAACATTGCCACCACCACCTTGTCCCCCATTCTCCTCACTGCTGGCTTGGTCACCAGTTGCTCTCTGCCAAAAGCTTGTGTTTCTGGCCGTCCCGTTCAGAGCCATGACCTTCCTCAGAAAATGCCACGGTAAATCCCCTAATGCCTGAGGAGTCCAGTCCTTTAGACTTTGTGGGTTGATTTCCTGAAGATCCCTCAACCCCAGCTTTGTGCTTCTGTGCTGCTCCATCTTCAGCTTGGCCAGGAGGTCCTGGAGTGCTCTCCTTCTCTCTGCAGGAAGAGGTTAAAGCATGAGCAGGTTTCAGAACTGATATTTAAAATATACATATTTTTTTGGCAAGTCTCTTTTGACACTGAACATTGGTGCACACCAGGGGTGGTGAAAATTGTGGTCTTCACTTTCAAGTATGAGTGAAAGAGAGGGTGAAAACACGTAAAGATTTTGGAGCATGAATGGGTGAAGAAATGATCAGTGAAGCTAAACTTTTCAGTTCTATTCTGTTATCTCTTCAGTTCCTTGAAACCTGTTCTGTTCTCTTTGTGCAAATTTAAACAAACCTACCTACCTGCCAACCCAGCAAAGCAAATAACCCCAACCAACCCAAAACAAACTCTTTGCCCCAGAATCTTCAAAAGTATTTAGGCCCCTAATTTCTGTTCGCATTGAACATTTGTAATGACAGACACTCCCCACCCTCTTTCCTCCCTCATAAAAGGACAGTCGCAGCAGCAAATCCTTTTAGGCAGTATTGGGAGTACAGCTCTTTGCACCTTGAGCTGTGAAACCCAAAGCACATGAAACTTGTGCCTAATTCTGCATAATTTAATGCGAGTGTTTCCATGTTTGGATCCAATTGGTTCCAAGCAGCGGCGTATTATCGCCTAGGCCGACAAGGCCTAGGCCTAGGGCGGCAAATTTTCAGGGGTGGCAAATTTGAGCACCCCCGGAGAAGTTCCCCTGCTCCAGCTGCCTCCTCCGCGAGCGCGCCGCTGGGTCCTGTTTCTCTCCCCTCCCTCCCAGCGCTTGCACCGTGAAACAGCTGTTTCGCTGGGCAGAGAGGGAGGGGGGAGGAGGGGGAACGCGGCGTGCTGGGGAAGAGGCGGGGCTGGGGCGGGGATTTGGGGGAAGGGATCCAATAGGGGCACAGAGGAGGCGGAGTTAGGGCGGGACGTTGGGGAAGGGGTGGAGTCGGGGCGGGGCCAGGGGAGGCAATTATTTCCGGGCCTTGGGGCGGCAAAATTATTAATCCGCCCCTGGTTCCAAGCTGGTGGAGAACCGAGGATGTACAAACAAGGATTTTTGTTTGCTAAGGTAGTTTCTCCATGCTTCGCTCACTGGTTGTCATCAAACAAGGAAATAAATAAGTTGGCAATTGCTAAATGCATCATGCTGTGCTAACTTTAAAACTATTTAGCTAATAACTGCATCTTTAACACTTTTATAAGAACTTTCAAAACCACCTGGGGGATCTAGGAGCACATGTTTCTGGTGCAAGGATCTCAAAGCTGTGAGATAGAATAACAGAAAAATCAGTTAGGACCAACACCTTCCCTGCAGCAAGTGGGGCTTGGAGCAGGGTAGGCTACTTGTGGGCTGGGGACATAGGAGTCCTTTCCCACTAGGTTGAAGAGAAGAATCACTTCGTAGCTGTTCCTGCAGCCCTGAGGTTGCATTCATACGGGCGCCTCCTGCATTTTCATTCTGCAGAGAGAAAGTCCAGGGAAGGGCACAAGGGGGGGCCACTCAGACCCTGAATCTGCTCCCCACACAACCCTCCACTCCCCTGCACCAAATCCTGCCACAAGACTGTTATGTTCACAGCCTACACCCTGAAGTTAGATTAAAAACATGACATGCTCTTGTTGGAAGATGACAACGTGTTCCCGGTTTTCCTGGACATTGCACCTTTTTTGAGCCTCCTTCCTGTGTCCAGGTGGATTTTTCTAATGTCCGGGTGTGACGTTCCCCTCTGGTGTTATCTGGACTGGTGATCTGCTAGGTCACCCCAATCCTCGACTCTGGGATCCAGCCATCCCCTGCTCTGCTGTGAGAACCCCCACTCCTGGGCTGCTCACACACAGCCTCTGGCATGTCAGCTGCTCCCAGCTACTCGCAAGCAAATGACACTAGCCAATATCTCTGGTCCCAGACACAACCCTAGGAACCTCCATCTTGCAGTGTCCAGTTATGCCCGCTGGACGCTGCAAGCTTGTATAAATTCGTCAATTTAACAAAGAAATTGATATGTACCAGGCTTGTTCTCCCAAGGGGAGTCTCTGACACACACTGCAAACCAAACGCACTGCTTCAGGGAGATTTATTAACTATAAAGGTAGATTTAAGTGATTATGAGTCAAAGCGCAACAAGTCAGATTTGGTCAAAAGAAATAAAAGCAAAACGCATTCTAAGCTGATCTTAACACTTTCAATGTCCTTAAAACTTAGATGCTTCTCACCCCAGGCTGGCTCTTCAGCCCAGCTCTCCCCTTTGATCAGTGGTTGTCGCGTGGTGGTGGTGGAGGTGGTGTCTGTAGATGTAGGTGGAAGAGAGGGAGCCTGGCAAAATGTCTTCCCCTTTTATCATGTCCTTTCTTTCCTCTTCACTCCCCCCCCCCTTCAGAGTCAGGTGAGCATTACCTCATCCCAGTCCCAAACTGCCCAAAGGAAGGGGGTGAGTCCCTCCAGGGTCTAACAGATTCTTTTGTTGTGCCTGAGCCAGTGTCCGTTGTTCCTGTGAGGCTGGGCTGGGGTTGTCCCATCCATGCCCTGATGAGGTATGAACTGCCTCTGTGCTCTTGGGGAGTTTTTGCCTGGGCTTGCGTTAAGCCATGAGGATACATTTTCAGCCTGATAACTATATACATGAAATTATAACCTATAACCTTACTATAACATTACTGTAACAATTACTGTAACATCACTATAACAACCATGCTCAGTGCATCATGAGCCTTCCGAAGACACCCGACATGACAATCTTTGCATTGGATACCACACAGTCATTTTATCAAGATGAACATGGGGGTGTAGGGTGTTCCCCCAACGTACACAGCATCACACCAGGATTTTTGCAGAGGAGATATTGCTGCTCTGAAAGATCCCCGATTGGTCCACTTCCCAATTGGTCCCTCCCCCCTGCATCAGCAGCTGATTGGTTCATTCCCCTGCAAGCCACAGCTGCCAGATCCTGCCCACCCAGGCCCCAGTTCCCAGCCATAGGGGAGAGGGGGGATCCTGCAGGGAGGCGCTAACTGATGGCTGTTGTTACATCCTGGGCTTGTCCCCCACCTCCAATGAGTACCTCCCACCACAACTGTACCCCCAGCTCTCCCCCTTCCCCCTAGATCCCCTTTGCTCCCCCAGCTCTCCCCCTCCCCCACCTGGCAGTGTCCTCTTTTTGAGAACCTGGAACGTTCATAAAAGAAAATACCTTTAAGAAGTTCTTCCCCCACCATCTCTGGGTCTTGGTGAGTCTCTGGTTCCTGGTCTGGATTTGAACCACCTAGAAAGACATTGTGGGTACTTGAAGATCCTCTTGATTAATTTATCAAATGCATCTTTGTTCCTAGCCACACAAATAAGCCAACTCTAAGAGTGGGAGTCAGTCTCTAATTTCTGCAAAATAATCTGACAGGTGCAGTGAATTTCTCTTGAATTCTTGGTTCTTAAAGTACATCCTGCATAGCGTGAATCTGGATGTTTTTACAAGCTGTGCAGCAATGACAAAGGACATTCCCCATTAATATGTGTGTATTTATGTGGGTGAGACACCTCTGATTTCTCACTCTGATTTCAAATCCTATTTTAGATCTTATTCATTCCATACTTTCGTAGTTTAGCCCTAGCAATATCGTCTCTCGTTTCTTTGTTTATGCAGACTCTCAGGATTGCTGGGTCAATGTATCCACATAAATATATTTTTTGCTTTGTACCAAACGTGGCAAGAACAAAAGCTCACTAAGCAGAGGCCATATCTCTTGATGGAAACAAACAGGCGAAAAATCCAAATGTGTTTTTTCGCTTTTGTTGAAAACCGGGAGAAGGAAAAAAAGTAAAACCTGGATCTGAAGAGGGAGTAAAGATTACCCAAAAAGTATACACCTAAATACACCTAAAGTATACACCACACCTAAGTATACACCACACCTAAGTATACACCACACCTAAGTATACACCTAAGTATACACCACAAATACACCTAAAATCTAAGAACTTTCTGGAACCTTCTTGCAAACTCCTGACATGCCTAAAGTATATGGAGAATTAAGTCCATATTTTATCTAGGCTCATGCACACACATATGACCAAGCAAATGCTACGCAGGGAAGTTGCAGAGGAGTGACCGTCAGAGCAGGGGTTTTATCCCTCCAGGTCTTGTTTCTTACCCCCTCCTGTTGTTTTTGTCAATCTCTCTGCCTGGTCTTGCTGGTTTATAGCCCTCAGCACCTTCCTCGTCACCTCCACCCCATCGTCATCCTTGGAGCCACGGAGCAGCTCCTCAGTTAGGTCTCTGGGGTCTGCCACCTCCAGGGTGCTCCAGGGGATGTTTCCAGAGCCGCCTTGCAACTGAATTTCACTCAGTTTGGATTTAAATGTCTCGAACTCGTCTTCCAGGGTTCCCAGCAGATGATCTCTCACCGTCTCCTCCATGTTGCTTCCTCAGAAGACGGACCACAGCCTCAGGAAACTGCTTCTGTGCCTGCAAACAGGAAACTCAACAATGATTTATTCCCCGAGACAAGCCAAAAACGAAAGTAAACTCTCCAGTGCACACTGCATGGAGCAGGCCCCCTCCCTCCCCTCCGTCAGAGCTGCGCCGCACAATGTGCCCTGGACTAGGGCTGTGCATTTCACTTCACACCCCAAATTCAGAACCCCAAACACTGAACTGACACTTCTGATCTGTCTTCTCTACCAACAATAGCTCCTTAACAGGTTAGTAAGCCTCATTTCACCAAATTCATTCAGCGGCTGGGCTAGTCCAGTGCCCTCCAGATGGAGTCTTTATGGCCTGCGGCTTCAGAGAATGTATCCTGTCTAAACAAATACCAGGAATAATGGAGCAGAAGTCACACCTTGTGGCACCACAGACTGTTGCTTAGGCCTGGTCTATACTTAAAATATAGGTTGACTTAACTCTGTTGCTCAGAGGTGTGAAAACCCCCCTCCCTCTGTCGCTATGCCGACCTAACTTCGAGAGTGGATGCATCTAGGTCAGCGGTTCTCAAACTGTGGGTCGGGATCCCAAAGTGGATCGCGGCCCTATTTTAATGGGACCACCAGGTCTGACATTAGGCTTGCTGGGGGCCAGGGCCGAAGCCAAAACCTGAGCCCCACCACTTGGGGCCGAAGCCTGAGGGCTTCCGCCCTGGGCGGTGGGGCTCAGGCTCCGGCTTCAGCCCTGGGCGGTGGGGCTCAGGTTACAGACCCTGTCTGGGTCTGAAGCCCTTGGGCTTCAGTTTTTCCCCCTATCCCCCGCAGGGCGGTGGGGGCTCGAGCAGGCTCAGGCTTCAGTCCTCCCTCCTGGGGTCATATAGTAATTTTTATTGACAGAAGGGGGTCACAGTGCAATGAAGTTGGAGAACCCCTGATCTCGGTGAATGGAAGAATGCTTCAATTGCCATAGCTTTTGTGGCCTGCATCATGCGGGAGGTCAGACTAGATGATCATAATGGTCCCTTCTGACCTTAAAGTCTATGAGTCTACTGTTGTGTTCCTATGCCAACAGGAACACCCCTTCCATCACTGCAGGCTGCATCTACCCTGTGGGATTATGTTGGCATAGCTCCAGCGACGTAGACATGCCGGTGTAAACCACCATAGTGTAGACATACACTGAGACCTGGTCTATGCTTAAAAGTTAGGTTGACAAAGCTACAGCGCTAATTCTTACCCCCGAGCGCTGTAGCTATGCCAGCCTGACCCCTGGTGTAGTGGCGGCTAGATCCATGGAAGAATTCTTCCATCGACCTCACTGCCGCCACTTGGGGAGATGGATTACCTACAGTGATGGAAAGACCCCTTTCATCGCTGTAGGAAGTATCTACACTATGACACTATCGCGGCACAGCTGCACCACTATAGCGGTGCTGCCGTAGTACCTGTAGTGCAGACGTGGCCTTACTCAACGTTACTAGCGTCCATGCTCATTCTCTCTCACTCTCACGCACAGAACGAGAGAATCAAGAAACGAACAGTTTCCAGATCGCTTGGTAAACTGGGTGCGAGCAAACAATATACATTTGAATACAGCTAAAGATAAAGGTCTACATCTAGGCACAAAGAACGCAGGCCATCCTTACAGAATTTGGGCCTCTATCCTGGGAAGCAATGACTCTGGGAAAGATTTTGGGGGTCATGGTGGAGAACCAGTTGAACATGAGCTCCCAGTGTGACACTGTGGCTAAAAGAGCTCATGTGATGCAGGTGAATCTCAAATAGGAGCAGAGAGGTTCTTTTACCTCTAGATTTGGCACTAGTGCGACTGCTGCTGGAATACAGTGTCCAGTTCTGGCACCCACAATTTAAGAAGGATGTTGATTGGAGAGGGGTCAGAGAAGAGCCAGGAGAAAGATTAAAGAATTGGACAACCTGCCTTAGAGTGAGAGACTCCAGGAGCAGTGCCGTAACGAGGGCGCGGAAGGTGAGGGGCACAGAAAGTCTCTCCTTCGGCGGCAATTCGGCGGCAAGCCCTTCCCTCCGAGAGGGACTGAGGGACCCGCCGCCGAATTGCCGCCGGTCGTCGGCAAGGGAGAGGGGCGGCACGTGCGGCTCTTCGGCGGAAATTCGGCGGCGGGTCCCTCAGTCCCTCTCGGAGGGAAGGACTTGCCGCCAACTTGCCACTGAAGACCGAGAGGGACAGAGGGACCTGCCGCCGAAGAGCCACACGTGCTGCCCCTGTCCCTTGCCTCGGGCGCAAAAATCCCTAGTTACGGCTCCGTCCAGGAGCTCAATCTATTTAGTTTAACAAAGATAAATTTAAGGGGTGACTTGATCCCAGTCTATAAGTACCTACATGGGAAACAAATATTTAAAAATGGGCTCTTCAATCTAGTTGAGAAAGGTCTAACACAGAGGAGGGCAAACTACGGCCCGCGGGCCACATCTGGCCTGCGGGACCGTCCTGCCCGGCCCCCGAGCTCCTGGCCCCGGAGGCTCGCCCCCGGCCCCTCCCCTGCTGTTCCCTCTCCCCCGCAGCCTCAGCTCGCCCCGCTGCCGGCGCAATGCTCTGGGCAGCGGGGCTGCGAGCTCCTGGGGCAGCGCCGCTGCAGAGCCCGGCCTGACCCGGTCTCTGAGCTGCGCGGTGGCGGCGGCGGCGGCGTGTCTGGCTCCAGCCGGGCGGCGCGGCTGTAGCACCGCCAGCCACCGGTGCTCGCGGTAAGGGGGAAGGGGGGGTTGGATAGAAGGCAGGGGAGTTTGGGGTGGTGGTCAGGGGGCGGGGGTGTGGATAGGGGTCGGGGCAGTCGGGGGGGGGGGGAACAGGGAGGTTGAATGGGGGCAGTTGTCCCAGGGGGGCAGTCAGGAAGGAGAGGTGGAGTTGGATGGGGGGGGGGCAGTCAGTGGCAGGGGTTCTGGGGGCAGTCAGGGGAAAGGGAGAAGGGGTGGTTGGATGGGGTGGGGGTCTCGGGGGGCCCGTCAGGAATGAGAGGAGGGGTTGGATGGGGTGGTGCAGGGCAGTCAGGGGCGGGGGTCCGGGGGCAGTCAGGGGACAGGGAGCAGGGGTGTGTGGATTGGGCANGGGGGGGGGGGGGGGGGGGGGGGGGGGGGGGGGGGGGGGGGGGGGGGGGGGGGGAGATAGGAGGTGGCGGCCAGGCCACGACCCCCTCCCCTAATTGGCCCTCCATACAATAAATTTACGAAAACCCTCAGGCCAAAAAGTTTGCCCACCCCTGGTCTAACATGATCCAATGGCTGGAAATTGAAGCTAGATGAATTCAGACTGGAAATAAGGCGTAACATTTTTACCAGTGAGAGTAATTAACCACTGGAACAACTTACCAAAAATTGGGGTGAATTCTCCATCGCTGACAATTTTTAATTCAAGTTAGGATGTTTGTTCAACCGATCTGCTCTGGAAATTATTTTGGGGCCGTTCTAGGACCTATGCTATCCAGGTCAGACTAGATGACTTAATGTTCTCTGGTGGTCTTGGAATCTGTGACTCTAGATTAGATTTTGTTCTACTGACCTTTCAGAAGAAGCCAAGGAAAGTAATGAGGAAGAGAAGAGAGCAGGAAATGTCGCCGGGGGGGTTGGTAAAGGCACTGTGTGCATACGTTGGATCCTGTTGTGCAATTGTCAGTCCTGTCAGTGAGTCTCTGGGTCCAGACTTTGAACTGTTTCCATGGCTTGAACTTGACAAGACTTGATAAGAAGGCTGAGCTGGAACTTCTGTATTCAGCTGAGCAAACTAGTTTAATTTCTGCATATTAAAAAAGTCTCTATTCTAGCACAGTGGCAGCTCTGCTGTTAAGTCTGTGAGTCCAGATGCACAAAGTATTTATATCGTTGCAGGGGTTTAAAGATGACTGCTTTAGGTGCTTTAAAATCCCCATGCTGACTCAGATTGTTTTGAAATTTGCTGTATCTCTGGGGGGCTCAGAAATGCGCGCAGAGCAAAACTGTAAGCGTGGAAAATTGGGCACGTTTCCAACTGGGGGGGGGGGGGAGCATGTGCAACCATCTGTGCTCACCCTCCCCAACTCCCCTCACCCCCCCATGTTGCTCCACCAGGACAAGGTGAGGGGGCTGTTCTTCCATCCGCTGCTCCCCAATCAGGGGAAGGAACCCAGAACTCCCTGTCTTCCCCCAGCTGCCCCCAGCCCTGGGAAAGGGGCTCCAGGCTCACCCTCCCCCCTGATACAGCTGCTTCTAGGGGGCAAGGAAAGATCAGAGCTGGGCAGGGAGAGCAGGTGGGGTCAGCGCCGTGCAGTGGGGGATACCCACGTCCCTCTCCCCACTTCAGGAATGTCCCCGTTGACTCTACGCTAGTCTCTGCGCTATTCCTGCATCCTTGCCAGCTCCTCACCCGGTGGGTCCTGTGTCAATGTGACCCTCCCTGAGGAGGTGGCAAAGGGTTGTGCTGGACAGGCAGAGATGGGAGATGCGGCAATGATGAAAGGACTTATGGCTTATGGTCCAAACCTGAGCCAAACCAGCCCCTTCACTCACCCGTTGTCCTAGGGCTTCACGGCCTCCCAGGGGTTTCTGGTGAGCCAGCTTCCTGCAGCATCCCGATCCCAGCCAGCTCTGCTCCCTTTCTGGAATGCCGGCCCCAGGGTTACCTCCCCGGGCACCTGGCCCCTTCTCCCAGGAGCCACCAGAGGAATTAGCACCACTCTGTGGCTTCCTCTCCCCTGGCACAGGCTGCCCCAGCGGCTCCTCCTCTTCCTGCCCTCTGACAGATCTTTATGGGTATTGTCTGCGCTGCAAAGAAAAACCCAGAGTGCTGAGTCTTAGCGTCCGGGTCAATTGACTCGGGCTCGTGGGGCTCGGACTGCTGGGCTACAAATAAACCATGGAGATGTTCCCGTTTGGGCTGGAGCCCGTGTTCTGAAACTCGGGGAGGGGTCTCAGAGCCTGGGCTCCCACCCGAGCAGGAACGTCTATATGGCTATTTTTAGACCAGGAGCCAGAGCCAGTTGACCTGGGTTGTGTGACAGCTGGTGCCTCAGGGTTTTCTTTGCAATATAGACATGCCTTATAGCCCTAGATGTAGCCCTTTAATTAGCTCAGCGGGGCCTAACCTGCTCTGACACGGGGGAGCTCGGCCTGCACGTTTTGCTGAAACGTTTAGGTTGGTTTCAGGCTGCTTATGTAAAATGGGTCCACCCTGTGAACAGATCTATACTGTTCTTTATGATCACTCAGCCAAAGATCAGACTTAGCCCTTCCGTGTACTGTAAGAGGGTTGTGTTTGTTTTGGTGTATGTTTCTGGCTTTTACAGCAATTCCAGTGTGACTCAAATGATGACATACTTCTTATAATAAAGAACTCTCTATAAAGTTGAAGGAACTGCTGATAAGAAGGAGAGTCATCAGCCTCACCACCATGGCGTGAGAGAAATGAGGGCTCAGGAACTGGGATGGATCAAGACATAAACACTATAGGCCCATTACTTGTGCCTCAGCTTCAGGAGTCATGTGATTACCGCGAAACCTCAACTTTCATTTTAAGAAAAGGTTTTTAGCGCCGAAGAAAAGTTGACTGCTGTTGAGAACTGATCATAGAATATCAGGGTTGGAAGGGACCTCAGGAGGTCATCTAGTCCAACCCCCTGCTCAAAGCAGGACCTAATCCCAACTAAATCATCCCAGCCAGGGCTTTGTCAAGCCTGACCTTAAAAACCTCTAAGGAAGGAGATTCCACCACCTCCCTAGGTAACCCATTCCAGTGCTTCACCACCCTCCTAGTGAAAAAGTTTTTCCTAATATCTAATCTAAACCTCCCCCACTGCAACTTGAGACCATTGCTCCTTGTTCTGTCATCTGCCACCACTGAGAACAGTCTAGATCCATCCTCTTTGGAACCCCCTTTCAGGTAGTTGAAAGCAGCTATCAAATCCCCCCCTCATTCTTCTCTTCTGCAGACTAAACAATCCCAGTTCCCTCAGCCTCTCCTCATAACTCATGTGCTCCAGCCCCCTAATCATTTTTGTTGCCCTCTGCTGGACTCTCTCCAATTTTTCCACATCCTTCTTGTAGTGTGGGGCCCAAAACTGGACACAGGACTCCAGATGAGGCCTCACCAATGTCGAATAGAGGGGAACGATCACGTCCCTCGATCTGCTGGCCATGCCCCTACATATACAGCCCAAAATGCCGTTAGCCTTCTGATGAAAGAAGCAAACCAAGTACGAGTGTAGCGAGGTGGTTACCCTGCTCCTGCCCGGAGGGGTTAAAAACAGCCCGGGAGAGGGCTGGGGCAAGCAGCTCCCAGGCTGAGTGGGGGAAGCAGCCTCTGCTGGGGCCACGCCACAATCAAGGCCCATCTGGCCCTTATAAGAGAGCAGTGGGCCAGGAGCAGAGAGTCTGTCTCTGCCTGTGGAGAGGGAAGGGCCTGGCTGTTTAGGAGCTCACAGGGTACCTAGAGTGAAGCAGGGCTGGGGGAAGGCCAGAGGAGCTGGGGAGCTCTGGTCTGGAAACCCTCCCCCGCCAGGCTGCTGGCCTTGTTAAAGGCCCAGGTGAACGGGGGCTAGATGGTGACTGGCAGTAGCCACTGAGGCGAGGTGGGGATAGGGGGTTGGGGGGGTTCCCCTGAGTGGCGAAACCCAGATTGGGGGTTGCTGCAGTGGGCAGAACCCCTGAGTAAAGGGCACCGGGGTCTGGGAGGGATACGGGGTCCAGCGGCAAGTGGGACACCGGCCTGCAGAGGGCGCTGCGGAGCTGGAAAAAGAGCTAATTCCCAGGAAACCAGCAGGAGGTGAGTTCCGCACCGTTACAGCGAGCATTTATAAAAGATGTCTGGTTCTTTTAAAAGGATTTTGTAATGTAGTCGATGGGGCATTTTAAAAATTAATCCTATTTAAACACATGCACGTTTCTCCTCAAGCTTGCCAATCATTGGCCTTCTCCATGTTCCTACCCAATAGGATCTAAAGTTTGCTTCCCCTTCTTCCCTTTTCAGGCGCATCCTTAAGGTAGCGAGGGAAGATAGTTTTATCATTGTTCAAGAGTCATCATTGTCATTGTAAGATTAGGACTAAAGAATTCTGAGGGGAAGAGAGCCAAGGTAAATTTGAAAACAAATGTTAAAGGAATCGTATTGCAATTGTTCATTAAACATGACATGATTTTACTTAGCTGGAAAAAATCTTCTCTATTTTAAAGATTTTACCACCTTGGATCACACATTGGCTGGTAAGGAAGTAGACTGGGCTGCTGCCTCCAGATAAGAAGTGGATAATTTGTGGCAATGGGGCAGGGGCGGCGCGTGACTCCCGCGTTTGCAGAGGCTGGGCAGCATGAACGCTGGAAGCTCCCTAGAAATTGGGGGAGCCACTGGCACCCGGACCATTGCCCCACCCCCTGCTCTGCCCTGAGGCCGACACCCACTCGGCCTCCTCACCCTGAGGCCCCGCCCATGTTCCACCCCACTCTGCCCCATCCCTGGCCTTCCTCCTCCAAGGCTCCACCCACACCCCCCGCTCAAGTCTCTTTTCCCCATTCCCCAAGGCCCCTTGCCGGCCACTCGCACCTCTTTGACCTCTCCCCTGTGTCCCCACCCACTGTTCGCGCCTCTCCACCCCGAGCGGCAGGTGGGGAGCGCCCTCGGGGGAAGAGACGGAGCAGGGGCCGGAAAAGGATAAGCAGGAGGACGTCCTCAGGGCAGAGCACGGCAGGGCTCCAGCCCGGATTCCCTTTTGACGGCGGCGCTCCAAAGGCAGCGGGCTGGCTCTCTCCAGAGGGAGGTGCGCCACATCCTGTTTTGGGGAGACTTAGCCTCCTCTGGCCTCTTATACCCACCACCCACGTAATGTGGATAGTTTGATCTGGGACTTGAATAAAAATAATTGTCCAAATCCTGAAGGTCCCTATTTAAGTTTTGAACCATTCCTTTCTTATGCAAACTCCCACTGACTTCAGTGGGAATTCTGCCTGAGTCAGGACAGAGGAAATACTGAGTAAGAACTTGAGCATTAGTCCCAAAAGCTCTAATAAATCGTTTTTTATTCTATCAGACGTTCTCTGGTAATTATCAGATGATACTAGATCTACTATTGCCACAGTAAAATACAGCTGCAAGAACAGTTTTCTGGCTATAGCTAAAGCTGTGTCATTGCCTGCATAGCCCACTTGTATAGACGCGGCCTACACAGACAGAAGGCGTTTTTCTTTTGATGTAGAAATACCACCTCCCCAAATGACATTAGTTGCATCTACACTGGAGTTTTGTTGGCATGATTATGTCACTAGGGGTTGTGGTTTTATCAGGCCCCTGACTGGCGTAGCTGTGCTGGCATAAGTTTTAATTGTAGACCAGGCCTAAGCAGATCAAAGGTGATGCTTAAAAATACTAATTACAGAGCTGCATTTTTGCATATTCCTCACTTCAATTCCGTCATTAATCACCATGATGCAAAATGTGAGGGGGAAAAAAATCTTTCCCTGTTGAACTTCATTTAGAAGCTCTGAATTTTGTTACAGAATCTGCTGCCATGTTTCGGACCCTTCAGCGGCCTTTGTGATCACAACATCAAGCTTGCTACGAAGCTGTGGATCTCCAGAATCACACTTGTGGCAACTCTGTTGTATGGCGGCGAAACATGGGCACTGAGGGACACCAGACTGAAGTTTTCAGTTCTCGTCCTCAGCTGCTCCGTATCCCGTGGCAGGACTTGATCGGCAATGAGGATATGTGAAGTTGAACCCAACAACTGCCTGTATCAGCATGGCTGCAGGTTCGGTGGCTTTGTTGGCATGGATGTAGTATTAGGATGGAAGACCAACAAATTCCGAAAGGTATTTACCAGGGAATGTTGCTACTTGACCGGTGATCTCATGGGCACCACAACATCGCCAGTGATGGACATAAACTGAATAGCCAGCTGAACATCACCTGAAGGATGTAGCCAGAGATCAGTCTGAGTGGTGCTCAATCTGCAACTAGGCCACATCTCTTTAGGATTTCCCATAATGACGATTTTCACAAGCTAAAGAAAATATGTGCACAAGAAGCGAGATTTTTGCATGCAATTAACAAAACAAACAAACAAACAAATCCTGTTTTTTTGCATATGTCCATCCCACTTAAAAAGACTCTGAGCTGGTTTATTGTTTTATGTTAAATGCTTCCTCTAGGCTTTGTAGCGCCTGCTCCTTGGTTATTTTCCCCCAAACTTGTGGCAGATTTGCTGGCTTAGCATTGTACTTCTTAGCAAACTTATAGTTGAACCTGTTAAAAATGAACTTCCAGTAGTCAGAAGTGTCGATGCTGGGATCAGGCTGGATGCGCCAGTCTGGGTAATATCGTCGATAATCTTTGTAGGGATGAAATTTGGCTTCCGTTTCTGAATTTTTAAATAAAGCATTGGAAACCACATCAGAAGAACACAAAGAATACTCAAGCATTCCTGTCCGTTTGTTTTTGCACTGCCCTAATCCCTGAGGCCGATGGACCGTAGCAAAGTGTTCCGTATGATCCATGCCTCCGGCTTCACAGGGGACTTTACAGAACGGGCACTGCTGCCCGCAGCCAAACACGCAGTTGAAGATTTCATCCTGGGGCTTCACAGACAGGTTGGAGAGTTTGGATTCAAATTTCAACTCGTCAAATTCAGCTAAGATTTCTTTTTCCAGTTCGGGAAGGATGGCCTGGACATGAGCCGAAAACTGCGCAGCATTTGCCGTGTTTTTAAACCGCACCACTGCTAGATGGTCCTTGGAAATCACCAAGTCATTCTGTAACGCTCCACAAAACGTGTCTAAAAAGTCACAGACTGTGTTGGTGCTTTTGTCACTGGGAGACTCCAGAGAAGTCCTGACTTTCTTTATTATTGAGGACAGAATCTCTTTCTCCAGGTGTTGCAACCGTGCTGTCCGGTTGTAGATATCTAGCAGGTGTCCCTCTACCCAGATTTTGACAAAATGTTCATAGTTATTAATGTATATGATATAGGTGTCAACGTTTTCATATTTCAACAGCTTCTTCAGGGCAGTGAACTGGAAAAGGCTTCGGTTTGTATATTCATCAAACTGTCCACTGCTGAGAATGTCATCGATTATTTCTAACCCGAGTCTGTTGTTCACGTAGTCCACCAGGGCAGGTTTGAGACACCAATGACAGAAATCCCTGGCCCTTATTTGGAAGGAATCCTTCCCCAAATAAAGATCTCTAAATGTGGAGAGATACTGAGGTTTTAGTTTCTCCAGATATAGTTCAGGATCGTTTTCTTTGATGAAGCTTGCTTGCATCTTCTCTAATAAAGGAGCCACTTTCCCTAAAATGTGAAGCTTCAGGTCAACTTTAAAGCAAGTGCTTGTGTGAAGTTTCTGAATGTCTGCCTCTTGAAGTCTCTCATTGATCATCCTCAACAGATTTCTGCTGTAAATTTCATCATAGTCTGCTTTGGTGTCTGCTATATTTTTAATATAATCTTTGCACTGTTCCATTAATGATTTAACAAGTTCTTCTGTTTTATGCCAGCATTCCTGTGTGAACCATTCATTCAGTGTCTGAATCCATGGTAAATCTAAGTATTCCTTTTTCATAATGAAAGATTTTGTTCCATAATTCAATACGTTGCTGTGTTCCTGTAGCTTTAGACTGGATGAATTCTCTTGCTTAGCCAGGTCCTCTCTCAACAGCAACTCAATGTCTTGATAAATCTGCTTTTCATCCAAACAGCTGAGCCGTATTTTTGACACTGTCTCACTCCACATTTCCTCAAACTCCGTTTCCAGTTCCTTGTTGTCTGCTTTGTTCTCTCTCCTTTTACAGTCTTCCAAAAGCATGTCCATTTCACCTTCGATTGTTTTTATGCTCGTAGCCTGAATAGTGTTTTTCTTTCGCCATCCTTCACTGGCAGTCACCAGATTGGAACAAATGACATGTGAATAACTTGAACTTTGAAGTGCTGAATGCCGAACAATATATCCCATGTTCTTTACAGCAGAAACTGCCAGCTTTGCTGTTGCATTTTGAAACCATTCCAAAATCCTGTGTGATTCATGGCTCAGTTTCTGCTCAGTCTCACTTGTTAAGTTGGTCAGGACACAAGCATCTAATTTATCTGGTGGTTGATTCTGGAAGAAAGTTTGCTTTTCAGTTACCCACAGATTCATCTCCTTGCGGAACTCCCATTCCCACCCTACAGACTTTGCAGATATCTTGGTGTAGGCTTCAGTTGTGAAGGGGTTTCTAAAGCTGAGGAGGAATTCGTCATGTTTCAGAGCATTCCACAGACTCTTCACCCATTCAATAAATTGGGGAACGTCTTTGGGAATGGTGTTAAGTGAATGTTGTCTTACAAATTCAAACAAGCATTTCTTTAGCCCACACACACTCTCACTGTACCCAGTGTTCACTGGTGCCATTGGAGGGTCCCCATGCCACAGGCTGGGGATGTACCAATTGTGTTTCTCTGGATCATAGTCCATAATGTCAGAAACCGTAATTTCTTTCTGTAGTTTTTCCATCTTTGCTGCAGCTATGGTCATTTCATTCAGCTGCTCCACAAGATATTTCCTGTCTCTCATGTTTTGTTCATATGCAGCCACATCATTGACGTTCTGATGCACAAATTGGCAGATGGGCATGTGCCCCGTTTCCTCCATTCTGAGAAAGGCATGGACCACAATTTGCAGAACATCCTGCATTTTGGTGGCGTTCTCCATGGCCAGGTTAACAATGGTGATGTCACTCAGTCCAATCACCAGGGTGGCCAGCTCATTGTCATGTTGATAACTATCC
The DNA here is from genome assembly GCA_003942145.1 of Platysternon megacephalum. Classification (NCBI taxonomy): domain Eukaryota; kingdom Metazoa; phylum Chordata; order Testudines; family Platysternidae; genus Platysternon; species Platysternon megacephalum. The sequence goes on along the minus strand of QXTE01000615.1, from coordinate 120,316 downwards.
TCCAGCTTGGCCAGTTCTGGGGCTTTCAAGCCTTCTGTGTCTATCACCAGGATGAAATCACAGCCCAGGTCCTGCCGAAAGTTCTCTGCCACTTTAATGAGGGACATGAAGGCTCCTCGCGTACATCGGCCACTGCTCACTGCAAACTGCAGCCCGAACATGGTGTTGAGGAGGGTGGATTTCCCAGTGCTCTGCACTCCCAGCACTGTTAGAACCAGCATTCTGGACCTTCCCCCCAGCTTGGCATGGAGCTCAGTCAGAACATCTGTCACCCACTGCAGTGGGATGTTGGAGGCATCCCCATCGATCAGCTCCATGGGAAACCCTTCCAGCATCAGGTCAGCTGCTAACCTCGGGAAATGAATGAATTTCCTTTGAATTTTTGCCATTTTGCCTTCCTTCACCATTGAGTGTTCAGCCTCGTAGAACTGCCCCAACTCACGCAGGAAATGCTCCACTCCTAGGGAACTGGCAGAGATGGCTTCATCCAGTTCTGGTAGCTTTTGTTGGTTAGGTTGCAAGTTAGGATGGTTCCCCTTAGCAATGCCATCTAAATTAAATTTCATGCATTTCAAGAAGTAGCGTATTTCCATTTGAGATAGCGTTCCTATTCCATTGATAAATTTAGTCAAACCATCAGTAAGGTCACATTTATTCTGCTGTGTACGTAACTCCAACAGTTTCTCTTTCAGCCTAGATTTATAGTCTTCTGTGGGGACATCCCCTTGTCCTTTCAATCTGCACATTTCTCTTTCCACGTTGCTTAAGTTCTTCCACAGGTCCCCTTGCAGTTGCAGTATTTGCCTCTTGTAATTTCCAACATCTTTTATTTCTGCCGTGATTTCTTTAACGCGGTTCTTTGCTCTCTGACATTCCTCACGGTCCTCATCCAGCTGGATTCCGAGTTCACGTGCAGTCACAGCCATGCCTTCCATATTCATGTCCTTGTGCTGATCGTTCATTATACTTCCTATAGCAGAGCACAACTTTTCCATGAATTCCTCTTTCTTGGTCCCGATTTCTTTCTCTAGGACACGTTGTTTACTCAGTTTCAGCACTGGCGCTAATTTATTAAGGAATTCCTGAGTTTCACTCCGTTTGCCAGACTCGTAATTGAGGATGAAGTTGAATTTAGTGGCTGATCCCTGCAGGGATGATAACAGTGTGTATTGTCTCTCACTGATGCTCTCAGTAACGATGAACACTGCTGAGGAGATCTCTGTTAAAAAGCGAAACTGCAGCCAGTGGGACTCAATGTCTCCACGCAGATTTGTAACCGCGACGGGCTCTGGGAAAAGATCTGAATCCTCGTTTACAGCAGGGAAATACCAGGAAATCTCAACCAGCCCATCTGCGATTTCTCGAGGGACATTCCCAGACTCCATGTCCCAGTGGATGAAGAAATCGTGGTGCTGCTGGGAGAGGCTGAGAACTTCATTGAGGAGTTTGGACTTGGAGAAGCTGCAGCTCCCCAGCCGCACAAAGGAAATAGTTGGCATTGACGTGAGCACCAGGCTCTCCTCTCTGAACCCTCTGCTCTCTGCCAGGGAGTGCGGCCTCCACTTCCTCACAATGTCCCTCATGGCCCACAGCAGTAGGGTGCACTTGGGGGTGTCGAGGGCAGGGAGCAGCAGAGGGAGGGCAAACTGGCACCTGGACATTTTGGACAGGATCTCCTGCTGTAGGAAACTGTCTGAGCAAAGCAGAACGGCACAGAGAACATCGAGGGGGTGCAGAGAAGCTCTAGCGTCCATGTTGCTATAATGAAGAACATTGCCACCATCGCCTTGTCCCCCGTTGTCATCACTGCTTGCTTTGTCAGCAGGTGCTCCCTGCCCAAAGCTTATGTTTCTGGCTGTCCCATTCAAAGCTATGACCTTCCTCAGAAAATGCCACGGTAAATCCCCTAATGCCCGAGGAGTCCAGTTCTGTAGACTTTCTGGGTTGATTTCCTGGAGATCTCTCAACCCCAGCTTTGTGCTTCTGTGCTGCTCCATCTTCAGCATGGACAGGAGGTCCTGGAGTGCTCTCCTTCTCTCTGCAGGAAGAGGTTAAAGCATGAGCAGGTTTCAGAATCCCTCTGGTATTAAATATACCTGTTCATTCTGACAGGTATATCTCCATATATTATTAAGTTATATTATATCTCATAGAGCTGGAAGGGACCCTGAAAGGTCATTGAGTCTAGCACCCTGTCTTCACTAGCAGGACCAAGTACTGATTTTGCCCCACATCCCTAAATGGCCCCCTCAAGGATTGAACTCACAACTCTGCGTTTAGCAGGCCAATGCTCAAAGCACTGAGCTATCCCTCCTCCCACATGTATCAGTCAAGTGGTGGGAATTATCTGTTTGCAATCCCTGCTAATGCAGTCTGACTCTTTTTTTTCCTGCACTAGGACCTGGAACATATATGGAAGTTTGAGTCTACTATAGCTTCCAGGCTATGGAAACTGGGTTCTTTTGCATAGCCAGTGGAGAGTCATGCTTTTAAATCAAAAGGTTCCAGGTTCAAGCTCTGCTAACAATGACTCAACCTTGGGAGGTGTTCTGAGTGCTCTTTCCATCTCTATTTCAAATCTCCCCTTCCTTTATTTTTCTTGGGAAGGAGGGTTCAGAGCAAAAAAGATGCATTTTCTTGTCTGTGTTTCTTAGGCTATGTCTGCACTACCAGCTAAATCGATACAGCGGTGTGGATTTAGTGGGTCTAGTGAAGACACAGTAAGTCCAATGGCAGACCGCTGTCCCGTCAACATCTGTACTCCACCTCCCCGAGGGGCAGAATCTATGTCAACGAGACAGCGTCTCCCATCGACATAGCATGGTATAGACACCACTGTAAGTCGACCTAAGTTACATCAACTTCAGTTACGTATCCTAACTTAGATCAACTTTCAGCATGAGTGTAGACCAACCCTTAGTATGTGAACACAAGTTCCCCCTGGCATGAACACTCTAGGAAACTGGAAGTCGACATACCAAAGCCTTCCTGTTTACAATTTCATTCTATTCAAATTATTGACAGAAGCACTGTTAATCTAGTGCTTCAACAGGCATTACACTGACTCTTACCATTACACGATGTTTCCATTAAAATAAGAAACATTCAAATGTATTCACTCAAAACATAGCTAAAAAACAGAAAAAAAACTAATTTCTGCTTTATGCCAAAGTGTGCTTCCCAAAATGCACTTACAACAGACCGCCACCTCTGCTGCTAACCCAAACCAAAACACACTGAGTTCCCCTTCTAGGCCTAGACCTTTTCCGTTCACATGCACACACAACTGGATGGAGAAAGGGAAGCCAGCTGCCTTAATGCGACATGCTCTATTTTACTTCACATTCATGACACCTTATGCAAAGCACATAGATATGGTCATACAGTCAAAGCGAATGTGATGAGGGTCACACATCTTCAATTAAGGAGTGATGCGTATTCATACCTCGAATAAGGGTCTCTCACATTGACCCACTTCTGGGGGGTCTCATGCCCCTTTTTTTTGCTTCCTTTTTACCAGTAGATAGTGCTCTCTGGGATGAACTGGGGGGAAATTTTTGTCATGAAAGCAAAAAAACAACAACAACTCAAACCAGTGGGGTCTCACCCTAATTTTTTCTGGCCCTGAGATGCTTCCAACAAAACATGCAGTTGGAAATTTTCCTCTCTGTCCTCTTATTCCAACCATGAGGATCCATGGGTCTTGCAGGCCGGTCCCCACGTGACCTTCGCATCCCGGCCCTCATCCAGCAACTTGTTAGTAAGTGATGGGCTGAGAATGACTAATGGAACGCTAGCCCCACCAGAGGCACCGCCCATTGGAGTCATGATTGGAGGAGCGGCTGAGCTTTTTAAGCCAGAAAGAGAGACAGGAAGTTGTCTGTGCAACTAGGTGAATTCCTGGCTAGTGGCTATGTCGGTCTCTGCCTTCTCGCCGAGCCCCTACGCCCAGCTTCCCTACCTTGCTCCTGGTTCCTGCCTTCCAACATTGTTCGCGATACCTGCCTCTGGTCTATGACTCCGGTGCCGGCTTGACCCTTGGCTTGACTCCCGACTCCAGCTCTGACCCCTAGGTCTGACTGTTCAAGTCCTGGTCATGATGCTAACCATGAAATCTCTTCCCAGTTTCTCTCCTAAGTTCCAGGATTATAGAAATGGCCGTGTTTAGCCTGGAAGAGCTCGGTGCTCACCAGATTTCACAAGGGGGACTGAGTCACCTAACTTTTGGGATCCTACAACCAAGATTTTAGCACCACTGGCATTCACAAAACCTCTGCTTAGCTGCTGCCTTATGCTGTAGGTGCCTAAAATCCCCGAGGTGCCCAAGTTTCCACCAGTAAAGTCCCTGAGGCAGCTAAGTTTCGGCAGCTGGGCCCACACGTGGACATCGACATCTTGACGCTGCCCAGCAGCTCTGTGCCTAACTCACATACCAGCCCTGGTAGGACTCACAGACTCAGCATTCCCCTGCCTAGCTCGCCCAGTCTGGTCAACATGCTAACCATGTCTACTGGATCAAGCCTCTTGTTATATCTAATATCCTAGTGGTTTGCTCACTGTCTTAAGATATAAAAGATCTGGGTTCAATCCCCACTCTGCTACATGCATTAATGATCCGGAGGATGGCGTGGACTGCACTCTCAGCAAATTTGCAGATGACACTAAACTGGGAGGAGTGGTAGATACGCTGGAGGGTAGGGATAGGATACAGAGGGACCTAGACAAATTAGAGGATTGGGCCAAAAGAAACCTGATGAGGTTCAACAAGGACAAGTGCAGAGTCCTGTACTTAGGACGGAAGAATCCCATGCACTGTTACAGACTAGGGACCGAGTGGCTAGGCAGCAGTTCTGCAGAAAAGGACCTAGGGGTTACGGTGGACGAGAAGCTGGATATGAGTCGACAGTGTGCCCTTGTTGCCAAGAAGGCTAACGGCATTTTGGGCTGTATAAGTAGGGGCATTGCCAGCAGATCGAGGGACGTGATCGTTCCCCTCTATTCGACATTGGTGAGGCCTCACCTGGAGTACTGTGTCCAGTTTTGGGCCCCACAGTACAAGAAGGATGTGGAAAAATTGGAAAGAGTCCAGCGGAGGGCAACAAAAATGATTAGGGGGCTGGAGCACATGAGTTATGAGGAGAGGCTGAGGGAACTGGGATTGTTTAGTCTGCAGAAGAGAAGAATGAGGGGGGATTTGATAGCTGCTTTCAACTACCTGAAAGGGGGTTCCAAAGAGGATGGATCTAGACTGTTCTCACTGGTACCAGATGACAGAACAAGGAGTAATGGTCTCAAGTTGCAGTGGGGGAGGTTTAGATTGGATATTAGGAAAAACGTTTTCACTCGGAGGGTGGTGAAGCACTGGAATGGGTTACCTAGGGAGGTGATGGAATCTCCTTCCTTAGAGATTTTTAAGGTCAGGCTTGACAAAGCCCTGGCTGGGATGATTTAGTTGGGATTAGGTCCTGCTTTGAGCAGGGGGTTGGACTAGATGACCTCCTGAGGTCCCTTCCAACCCTGATATTCTATGATTCTATGCCTTATTGGCTAAAATTGTTGGGAATCAACTCATACTGAATGTCATTCCATAAATGTGTTTAGCTACAGATACAGAAGAGGAATTGCCTACCTTTAAGAAGAGCTTTCTCCTCCATCTCTGGACCTTGCTGAGTGTCTGATTCCTGTTTGGAGTTTAAAGCATCTAGCAAAGAAAATCAGAGACAAACACATATTGGTACTATGTTTATATAATCTCGGTGCATTTTCTCTACCGACCTAGTGTGTCTGTGCATTTTTCCCCACCTTTGGTTTTATTAGGAACAATCTGAGCGTGATGAGGAACTGTTTTAAATTCCATGAAAATAATCTGACACAAACAGGCCACAACAGGGAGGCGGAAACTGTTGGTAGAAGACCACGCCATTAACTTTTGGTAAGCCAAAGTTGGACACAAACCACACGCCTCAATTGAAATGGAAACTATTTTTTTTTTAAAAAGCATTGACTAAAAGTGCAGTAAGTTTCAAATAATAGGTAAGAAAAGCACAATGAAAATAAGAAAAATATGCATGGTACATTGGAAGGTCAGGATAGTTGTCTCCATTTTACAGATTGGGGAAACTGAGGCACAGAGCTGGGAAGTGATGGCAGAGCTGGGAGTAGAACCCAGACAGTCGTGATCCCATTTCTAGGGATCTTTCTGGTTCCTCCCACAATGAAAAATTGCTCAAGTGCACCTGTGATTGATTAGTTTAAATGAACCCTTTTAGGCCCACCTCCTTGCCCTGTAAGTTTCTCACACATGGACTTCATTCTGAGGAGACAAGTCTGGAGGAAACCAGAGGAATTGTTCATAAAATATTCCCTAGAAAAATTCTGCTGTTTTTCCTTTTGGAAAAGTCATGAGCCAGATCCTCTCATCTGGCTGCTTGGTTGGACCTCTAGATATAAAAAGGGTCCTTTATGCTGGGGTTAGAGTTCAGGAAAACTGATGTGTCCCTGGCTTTGCACCCTTTAGATGCTTATTGCTAGTCTAGCGTTTTCATCTGAGCTTAATTTCATTGTTTCTCTGATGTAAATAGAACCTTGTCATGTCTATAAAAGAAGCACCAATATATTTTGATAGATCTAGAGTAAGTGGGAGTCTGGATTTGCCACCAGATTCACAAAAATCCAGTTTTATGCTGGTGCAGCTCCACAGATTTCAGTCGTGAATCACACCCAAGGTCTTTACATTCCCTTCAGTGTCTAGGAGACTTAAGGAAACACCATCTAAAGTGCTGTTCTCTGCTTGAGAGAAGAAAGAGAGAGAGAGAGAGAGAGAGAGGGAACTGGGTGTGCCTCATGCATCGGAATAGCCTTGTTAATCAGGGAATATCATTGAAATTTACCATTGAAGAGTAATTCCCAAAAGCCACATTTACATTAAGAATTTTTGACCCAGCGGGAGCAGTAGCATAAACAAGCCTCCGAGGGCTTCTTGTCTTTTTAATCATTATTTAGTGACACCTGCTGAAAAAGCAAATTTAATTCCCACAATGAGAAATCAGGGTCTGGCCTCGGGAACCGGGGCTACACTACAGTTCCCACCATAGCAAGCACTAGCTGGAAATGTTTGTCACGAAAACTGTGTTGGTTAGATAATGACCCAGGCACCCGGGGAAGCCTGGATGGGCTCCTGGAATGAGAACCAGTGAAAGGAAAGAGCTGCAGCCACAGGTGCCAACTCCATGGGTGCTCCGGGGCTCAAGAACCCATTGGGGGAAAATAATAGTGGGTGCTCAGCACCCATCAGCCACAGCTGTTGAGCATGCCACTGATCAGCTGTTCAACGGGGCTGCCGATCAGCTGTTTGGTGGCTGGGGGAAGCACTTGCGGGAGGGCAGAGAGCAGCGAGTGGAGAGCAGGTGGGGGCCTCATGGGAGGGGTGGAATGGGGGCAGGAGGAGGCGGAATGAGGGCAGGGCCTCAGGGGAAGGGGTGGAGTGGAGGCAGGGCCTCATGGTGGAGCAGGGGTGCAGCACCCCCAGGAAAACTAAAAGTCAGCCCGTATGGCTGTAACGAAAATCAAGAGAGCATTTGAGGCATAAAGAGGTCAGAGGGGATATTTCTCCTGCTTGAAGAGCTTTGCACAAACTTGTCGAGGGGAAACCATTATAGACTCATAGACTTTAAGGTCAGAAGAGACCATTATGATCATCTAGTCTGACCTCCTGCACAACGCAGGCCACAGAATCTCACCCACCCACTCCTGTAACAAACCCCTAACCTATGCCTGAGTTATTGAAGTCCTCAAATCGTGGTTTGAAGACCTCAAGGTGCAGAGAAGCCTCCAGCAAGTGACCCGTGCCCCATGCTGCAGAGGAAGGCGAAAAACCTCCAGGGCCTCTGCCAATCTGCCCTGGAGGAAAATTCCTTCCCGACCCCAAATATGGCGATCAGCTAAACCCTGAGCATGTGGGCAAGACTCACCAGCCAGCACCCAGGAAAGAATTCTCTGTAGTAACTCAGATCCCACCTCATCTAACATCCCATCACAGGCCATTGGGCATATTTAGAAAGGAAAGAAACTGCAGCTCAGACGTGGCCCAGCAGGAAGCACTCCGTTCTGGAGCCAGTGGGGAGTGAGAAAGGAAAGCAAATTCAGAAGCGAAGAATATTCAGGGATGGGGGCTGATTTTTCCTGGGGTTGCCACTTACCATTTCCTGTTGCCTTGGCGAGTTTCTCTGCCAAATCCATCTCGTTTATTGATTTCAGCGCCTCCACGGTCACCTCCACCGCGTAATCTCCTTCATAGCAGCTGATCAGCTTGTCAGTGAGGTCGATGACATCCACTTTCTTCAGTGTCCCACGGCCGATATGTTCATATCCCTCCTTCAGTGGCATTTCGTGCAGTTTGAACTTGAACTTCTTGAGCTCATTTTCCCCCAGGTCTTCCAGGGTCGTCAGCAGATGATCTCTCAGGGTCTTCGCCATGGTGCCTCCTCAGAGGAAAGCTGCGCACACTGCCAGGCCAGGGCAGAAAGAGTCAGGAAACAGCTCTTGTGTGTGTGCAAAAGGCAAATTTCTTCCTGAGGCTCCGGAAAGCTGAGAGGTTGTTTGTTTAGAGACCAAAAAAAAAAAAAGAGTAGAGAGAGCAAAACCGAAACTAGAGCTGTACGGAACTAGGCTCGAAGCAACCCCCTCCTTTCTCTCCTCCAGCTCCCCATACACAACCAGTCCTGTGTGTTTGATTAATGTCACCTATGCAGATTCCAAAACACGCGTCTGATCCCTTGTCTCCAATTCTGCTGGCAACTCCTTGCACCAGCATAATGACTGCATTCCAATTATTATGCACTCCCCTTTTCCTCTTGCTCCCTATGGTAGATAAAGACACTGATGATTCAAAACCAGCTTTGTCTCTCTCATATGCAAGTTTTTCACCGTTGATTTTAGTGACATTATTCCTGATTTACGTCAGTGTGATGGAGAGGAGAATCCGGCTCAAGGAAGGTTTGGAAACTGGTGAATGTTTTAGATCAATGCTCTGGGCCAAAAATCCAACAGAAAGGAATGGAAAAGTAAAAAAAGGATAGGATTGAGTCTAAGTCCAGGTTTTGAAGCTGACTCAAGATGTGAGTCTGTTCGTCTCAGTACTGTTTGATAAGAAGCAGGGGCTGTGACTGCTTCCCGTTTGGCACCTGCGGAAGGAAGGTGTTGGGAAATCAACAGGGGATGGTCATCAGTCAAGGTGTGCAGGGCTGTTAAGCAGTGGTGGATTAATAATTTTGCCGCCCCTAGGCCCTGAAATAATTGCCGCCCTTGGCCCCGCTCCGACGCCACCCTTTCCCCGCCCCCATTCCAACCCCTTCCCCAAAGTCCTGCCCCAACTCCGCCCCCTCCCTGCCCCTATTGGATCCCTTTCCCAAATCCCTGCCCCGGCCCCGCCTCTTCCCCAGCACGCCGCGTTCCCCCTCCCTCCCCTCCCTCCCTGCCCAGCGAAACAGCTGTTTCGCGGTGCAAGCGCTGGGAGGGAGGGGAGAGAAACAGGAAGCGGTGGCGCGCTCGCAGAGGAGGCAGCTGGAGCAGGGGAACTTCTCCATGGGTGCTCAAATTTGCCGCCCCTGCAAATTTGCCGCCCTAGGCCTTGCCGGCCTAGGCGATAATACGCCGCTGCTGTTAAGTGGGTCCTGCTGTCAAGCTGCGCATGGTGCAGGGAAACAGATAAAGCCAATGATACGGGCTTCCCTTGCTGTGTTGGGGTGATTCATGGGATGCGTATCTCCCCTTTTCTGTCCCCCCATAGACCCAACCTTGCCTGTGAGTGCACACACCAAAAGAGCTACTTATTGTTATGCAGGCCTGAGTGGATCACTGTGGACAATTTACCAACATTAACACTGGCTGCTCAGGAAAAATCCACGATGTTCTGCTTTTTAGACACGGGACATTGTGACAGGGTGAAAGCCTCTCTGAATAATTCATAAATTCCAAGGCCAGAAAGGACCATTGTGATCATCTAGTCTGATCCCCTGTTTAACACAGGCCAGAGATCTGCCCCAAAATAATTCCTGGAGCAGATCTTCTAGAAAAACATCCAACCTTTAAAAATAGTCAGCAATGGAGAATGGTGGAGGGATAGCTCAGTGGTTTGAGCATTGGCCTGCTAAACCCAGGGTTGTGAGTTCAATCCTTGAGGGGGCCACTTAAGGATGTGGGGCAAAATTGGTCCTGCTAGTGAAGGCAGGGGGCTGGACTCAATGACCCTTCGGGGTCCCTTTCAGCTCTATGAGATAGGTATATCTCCATATATTATTATTATTATAATGGCTAATTACTCTCACCTTTTTAAAAATGTGTGCCTTATTTCCAGTCTGAATTTGCTTAGCTTCCAGCCATTGCATATATACTGCAAATACGTTCGTAAAGTCTGCGCCTGCGGGTTGGTCTCCAGCAAAGGTGAAAACCAGGGTTTCTGTCAGACAAGAGATATTTATCCATCTATCTGCTGACATGTCGTTACGTTACACTCCATATTCTTGATGGAAATATGTTTATGAATATGAAGACGACATCACTGGAATACGCTTTATGCAAAATGAATCATGTAAGATCTTATTGGAAAAGTTATCATCTACTGAATGCGTTCATCCTATTTGCATGGCATGTATCATTTCTATGTCCGAAGTTCGAAATATGAAGTGTAAATCTATGTTACTAATGTAGTTATGCCAAGGGAGGGCCGTTAACGAGACTTCAGGAACTTGATGACGCTTAAGCAAGAAACAATTGGCTGCGAATGGATTTGTTTTCCTGTAAGTCCGTGGGACACCTGTGAGGAGGAGGAGGAGGGGCGATGGGGGTCCCTGTGAAGACATGTGTCTGTGTCACCTGATGCTAGAAACCATCTTGGATTTTATATTTTTCCATGAGGCCTGAAAATGTTTTAAACAAGAGAACAAAGGATTCCCACCTTCTGCAAAAGCTATATAAAGGTGGGAAGCCTAACAGGCGAGGCCAGTCGTGAGGATACCCGCTGCTTACCACCCAAGATGTCTGCTGTAACCAAGGCTGATGTGTAACAAAGAACTGGTCAACAGTCTGTAGAGACAATGATTGGAGAAAGAAGGCGGAATTGGTTTGAACGCGTTTATGTATGTAAAAAACCGGTATTCCTAGACAAGCCCTTGGCTAGAGTCCACCTGGAGGAAAACAGAAAAGAGGAGGACAACAGAAGACATATAAGAAAACCATTAAGAAAGATTTTGCTGCCATGGAGACAGATAATGGAGTGAGAAACGTGGCATTAGACAGATGGAGGTGGAAACACTGGGCTGTCTCATGTGTCACAAGGCCCAAGAGCTTCTTATAATCAATTAAAGACTTGCAGAGCGTGTGTGATCACATTTGAACCCATGTGCAATCGGCCGTATCTCCTTTTCGTGTCTCCAGTGGGCGTAGCTTGGCTTGGGGGCAGAGGTTGGGAGGGCACCACCCCTTTTTCGTTTGTCCTGATTTGAGCCCTGCTTTCTTGGATGCAGTTTTGTTTCCTGTTCCATTTCCCAGTGCCCCTCCCTGCCGTGGGGCTGGGCCCAGACCCCAATGCTCCTTGCCCGGACTCCTTGCATCACAGGCTTGACTGCCATAGCCATGTCCCCAGCCACAGGGCCCCTGAGAGCTCCCCTAAGACTTCTCTCTGGTTCCTGCTTGGCTTCTCCAGCATCCCTTAATGCAAACGAGCCCCCTGCCCACGTGACCTGAGGCTAACGAGGGTCCAGGCGGCCCCAAAGAGCTGGGCATGTCCCTGGAGTGACAGTTAAACTGACACAACTGACCCCCTGGGGACAGGAAAGGGAGTTCAGGCTTGGGGGATTGGAGAGGGACTCTCCGATTAGGAAGGGATGAGCTCAGGGTCGGGGGGTTCAGGAAGGGCTGGATTGCTCCCCCCCCCAAACAGAGGTGAGGCATGAGGGGGGCATACAGGGTTATGTGCCGCTGCCCCCTTCATTTCTGCACGTGCAGAGCTGCCCAGCTGAAGGAGGCTGTCTTGGCTCTACTGACTCGGCAGATAAATGCCACCTCCCGGGTCCTAGTGCCAGTCGGGCTTCCCCTTCTGTGTGCTGGGAGCCTTCCTGTTTTCTGGGGAACTGTGAGTGGCCGCGGTGGGGCTGGGGCTTCACCTGGACCCCCACCCCATCAAGCCCCACTCCTCTGGCTCCCAGACCCTCCACTGAGCCCCCTGCACCCAGACCCCCCCACTGAACCCCATCTCCCCACACCCAGACCCCCCCCACTGAGCCCCATCTCCCCACACCCAGACCCCCCCACTGAGCCCCATCTCCCCACACCCAGACCCCCCCCACTGAACCCCAAGCACTTTCACCCAGATCTCCTGCAGAGTCCCATTGTCCCTGCACCCAGAATCCCCCCCCCCAATGAGCCCCTGTGCATCCAGATCTCCCACTGAACCACCCGCCCCCAGATTGCCCCACGCAGCAACCACTCACTCCACACCTGGATCCCCCCCCCCTCCACATTTGGATCCTGCTGGGCTGAGCCTGCCTGCCCAAACCTGCTGCATCTGGCGCAGAGGGGCAGGGCCCCGGGGTGTTTCTGGGGCAGGCCTGGCCCTTGCACCGTGGCAGGGTCAGGGGCAGCCTCACTGCCGAGTTCCTGTACCGGGGAAGGAGGAGGCTGCAGGGTGATCTCCCACCTCAATGCAGCCAGTGGCCTGTGCTCCCCACAGCGCCGGCTCCAGGGTTTTTGCCGCCCCAGGCAGCCAAAAAAAAAAAAAAAAGCTGTGATCGCGATCTGCGGCGGCAATTCGGCGGGAGGTCCTTCGCTCCGAGCGGGAGTGGGGGCCCCTCCGCCGAATTGCCGCCGAATACCTGGACGTGCCGCCCCTCTCCCGAGGGGCCGCCCCAAGCACCTGCTTGTTAAGCTGGTGCCTGGAGCCGGCCCTGGCTCCCCACTGCCATGCGGGAGCCATATTTATTTATTGACAAATAAAATGTGCATAATTTAACAATATTGTGTGCATACTTTTAATTTTTTTGGCACAGAATTCCCTCAGGAGTCGAGCTGCATGAATGCGAACTTGGGACCCACTTCCCCAACTCTGGGACTCCCCCCACCTGACAAGAGGCATCAGCAACAGGAGTTGAGGAGTTTCAGCAGGGACCATTAGAGCCCTCTGTCTTCTCCTAGGGGAGGAGGGATAGCTTAGTGGTTTGAGCATTAGCTTGCTAAACCCAGGGTTGTGAGTTCAATCCTTGAGGGGTCCATTTGGGGCAAAAACAAACCAACAACTGTCAGGGACAGTACTTGGTCCTCTAGCAAAGGCAGGGGACTGGTCTTGATGACCTTTCAAGGTCCCTTCCAGCTCAATAGGATAGGTATATCTCTTCTGCTACATTTCATCCTAATAGATGAAGGACACTTGTGCTTCTTAACCTGCTCCCTCTGCTATAGCTGGAGAAAGGCAGGGATCATACAACCCAGGCAAGTACCTGTGGAATGGAGATTTCTCCAAGTCCACAAGGATCTGGGCAAGTGTTTAGGGCAGGGGTCTCCAACTCAATTTACCTTAGGGCCAGCCCTCAAATCCTCCCAGCGGGCCAATAATGTCACTGAAGATGGTGTTCCGAAAAGAAAACATTTATATTGTATTTTTTATTTCAAATTTCTTAGAAATAATAAAACTGTCGTACAACTTTATACAATTCTTCACCTGCCAGAGAGTTCTTAGTGTTTGCCAGACACCTGGCAACGCTTCAGTTCTGTCCGTTTGTTGATGTTTGGCCTCAGTGACTGAGCAGTTGAAACCTTCAGGATTGCAGCAAGGTGGGCTTCAGATAGTTGTGTTCGGTATTTTGACTCGTTTATACTCATTGTGGAAAAAAGTGATGATGCCTCTATGGCTGACTCTGCCCGGCAACTAATGATGATATCTCCGTCCCTCTCCCCCAGCCAGTGGGAGCTGTGGGGGGTGGCCCCTGCAGCAAACATTGCCATCACACCGGCAACGTGGCTGCACTTGTCTCTCCTCAGTGGGCCGCAGTGGGGAGGTTCTCGGGCCGCAGACCCTGCTTTAGGGTCTTGCCTTTGGGACTGTGAACTGAACTGCCCAGGCCAGAAGCAGAGATGTAAATCTCACGAGGACGGCTGTAAGCCAAAGACGCTAGAGTTTTAGTTTCGTTTCCTGAACTTGTTCTCTCTTTGCAAAGATTTTTTTCCCCCCAGCCAAGTCTCTGGCTCTGGGGCCCAGTTTGTGGCTCCTTCTTGTGCTGCCCTAGGGCTTGTGGCATGGCGAAGACTGTGACCGATCTCCTGCTGGAGACCCTGGAAGAGCTGGGGAAAGATGATCTCAAGCGATTCAAGTGGAAGCTGAAGGAAATCAAGGTGAAACATCAGTATAACAACATCCCCTGGGGCAAGCTGGAGACAGCACGTCCTGTGGATGTCGCCAAGGAATTGCTCAACTACTACGGGGAGCACTACAGGGTGGAGGTGACCATTCAAGTGCTGAGATCCAGCCACCGGAGAGACCTGGCAGACAGACTCACCAAGGCAACACAAGCTGGTAAGTTCCTTCCCCATACGCAGGCTCCCATGGGCTTTGGGATTCCTCTGCAGGGGCTAAGCATCATTGTTGCAAAAAATATCACAGGTCTAGTCTTTATAATTGCTTAAAAATATGAACTGTGTGTGGCAATGTCTGCCCGAGTCTGCAGACAACCAGTAGCGGCGCCAGGTCCCGCCCCCGAAATCCCGCCCCCAACAGCGGCGGCGGAAGGTCCCGCCCCCAAATTTCTACGGGCGGCGGGGGCGCAGGCGCCCCCAAAATAGCAGCGCCCTAGGCAACCGCCTAGTTCACCTAATGGGAGCGCCGGCCCTGCAGACAACCTGGAACAAGAGCATTGAGGTTCCTCTCACCGCTGCTAGTGAATCCTGATGTCTGAACCCTAATGACAGAATGCCAACATTGTTAACTCTTTAGGTGCTGATAATTTAAGGAGAAACGTCCAGCGAATCCCACAAGCCTTCATTACCCCTTACCACCGTAGAAGCCCCCAGTGTCCCTTTCCCAGCTGCCAAAATCTGCAACAGCATCTGCAGTGCAGCTGTGTGATTTCAAGGCAAAGTTATGCGGCATATTGAAAACTAACACTTATAGGGCAGGGTGAGATGCACTGAACTGAATATCAAATAAAATAGCACAGGAATTAGAATATTGATTGTGTTATTCATTTAAGTCAATTAAACTCCTCTGTTTTTAAGAAGCCATTGGATCGCTAGTTTGCAATACCAGAGAACCACAGAACTTGAGGGACCTTGCTGCAGAATTTAGGCCACAGAATATATGGGACCCTGGCTTACAATTGGACACCCAGCTGCACCTTCTCTGCAGTTTTACAAGCTATTGTCAGCTGCTTCTTAACTACTGCACTAGCAGCTGAAAGTCAGCTGGGCCAAGTAATCAACCATCTGTGCAGTCTCCTCCACACAGCCAATGAAATTGTTGTATGCAGATTACCTGTAGAGTAAGGGTGTTGATTGGCTGAGTTACCTCTGACATCACAACTGCCTAAAACTTCTGGCATGGCATAGATACATGCCTTGCTTTTGCGCAAGTGTAATTTGTAAAGTCAAAATGGCTGTGACTTAAAAATTGGACAGTACCAGTCTGTGAAACCCAGTGGTGATTGGTAATATTCTGAACAGAGAGTGCTCTGGCTTCAGAGTGATGCACAGACAGAGACAATCTTGGAATCTTATCATATAGATAATCCTACCTTCCAAGGTAACTTGCAAAGGAATACAATTGGGCATGTGCCCTTTTTTTGGTGCTTTACGAGCCTGGTTTTGAACACAAGTCTTGTCATCTCTGGAGGACTGTGTGTGAGAAGAAAACTAGTAGGATTATGAGTACTTGTGGCACCTTAGAGACTAACAAATTTATTGTAGCATAAGCTTTTGTGGGCTACAGCTCACTTCAAAGTGAAGTGAGCTGTAGCCCATGAAAGCTTATGCTACAATAAATTTGTTAGTCTCTAAGGTGCCACAAGTACTCCTATTCTTTTTGCGGATACAGACTAACATGGCTATTACTCTGAAACCTGTCATTAGTAGGATTATGACACCACAGGTACGGTCATGCTATAGCAAATCACAGTCCATCCTAAATAGCAGGTGTTTAATAAACACAGCAACTACAAACTATAGCAGGGGTAGGCAACCTATGGCACAGGTGCCGAAGGTGGCACGCGAGCTGATTTTCAGCGGCACTCATGCTGCCCGGGTCCTGGCCACTGGTCCGGGAGGCTCTGCACTTTAATTTAATTTTAAATGAAGCTTCTTAAACATTTTAAAAACCTTATTTACTTTACATACAACAATAGTTTAGTTATATATTATAGACTTATAGAAAGAGACCTTCTAAAAACGTTAAAATGTATTATTGGCACGCGAAACCTTAAATCAGAGTGAATAAATGAAGACTCGGCACACCACTTCTGAAAGGTTGCCGACCCCTGAACTATAGGTAAAGAAACATGCTTCTGTACAGATTGAGTTTCAACTTTTTCTCGCTTGTTTACCAGGGGCTCCACACTGTCGGGGACTCCATTCAGCACAAGAGACCTCTAGTAGCTGAATAATGTACTGCAAGTAAACATTTCTTTACAGATACCAAAGTGCAGCCTGGTTAACTGAGAGGGACAGGATTGTTATTCTGACTTTTTAAAACTTTGTTTTTTGGTTGCGCATTTTTAACTGAAATGCCTGCATTGAGATTTGCAAGAGTCACTAGTGATTTTCGGGGCCCAATTTGAGGCTTATTAACGAGACTTGAAACTGCTGAGCATCACGGCTTTGAAAAACAGGCCTCTCGAAGGTATCTCACGTTGGGCATCTAAAAATTGGAGGCATCCAAAATCACTAATCAATTGCGAAAATCTTACTGTATGTGTCAGCTATTTCCTCCAAACTAATGGACTTGGTCTTTTAGCCCAGGCAGGTATTGACTAAAAGATGTAGCCAATTGTTTGACTACACCTGTGGTTGGTTCTTAAAAATGTTCAAGAGATCAAATAACCAAATTTAGCCAAATGTATTGTCTCTGTATACATTATTGGTGAGACCTATACTGGAAAACTGTTCTGGTGTTTGCTTTTTAGGAGGGATGTTGAAAAATTGGAGAGGTACAGAGAAGAGCCACAAGGGCTAGAAAATATGTCTTGCAGCGAGAGATTTATGGAGCATAATCTGATAATTTTATCAAAAAGAAGATCATAAGGTGACTTGATTACAGTGGGAACGAAATACCAGGTACTAAAGGGCTCTTTAACCTAGAGATGAAAAGCAGAACTAGAACTAATGGATTGAAGTTAAAACCAGATATATTCCAATCAGAAATAAAAGGCACCATTCTTGTCAGAGGGGGTGATTAACCATTGGAACTAATTCCTCTGAGAAATGGTGGATTCTCCATCCTTTGATGGTGTCCAATCCTGCCTGGATGTCTTTCTGGAAGATGCTTTAGTCAAACACAAGTTACTGGGCTCGCAGGGGTAACTGGGTGAAATTCTCTGGCCTGTGTTACACAGGAGGTCAGACTAGATCAGGGGTAGGCAACCTATGGCACAGGTGCCGAAGGCGGCACGCAAGCTGATTTTCAGTGGCACTCACACTGCCTGGGTCCTGGCCACCGGTCTGGGGGGCTCTGCATTTTAATTTAATTTTAAATGAAGCTTCTTAAACATTTTAAAAACCTTATTTACTTTACATACAACCATAGTTTAGTTCTATATTATAGACTTACAGAAAGAGACCTTCTAAAAACGTTAAAATGTATGACTGGCACGCGAAACCTTAAATCAGAGTGAATAAATGAAGATTCGGCACAGCACTCCTGAAAGGTTGCCGACCCCTGGACTAGATCATCTGACAGTCCCTTCTGGCCTCAAACTCTGTGAATCTGTGAAAAAAATCCTCTCCTCTAAAAAGGCACACAACGTGTTTGCTGGCTTATTGGCAAGCCACGTTTATACATGTTTTGGGCAGGTCAGCACCCAGCCTCATTACAATACATTTGGGGGCTGGAATGAGGGGCAGGAAATAAGACTGAAAATCATTGACTCATAGAAATGTCAGGCTGGAAAGGACCTCGAGAGGTCATCTAGTCCAGCCCCCTGCGCTGAGGCAGGACCAAGTAAACCTAGACCAGCCCTGACAGGTGTTTGTCCAACATGCTCTTAAAAACCTCCAGTGATGGGGACTCCACAACCTACCTTGGAAGCCTGGTCCAGAGCTTAACCATCCTTAGAGTTAGAGAGTTTTCCCTAATACCTAACCTAGATCTACCATGCTGCAGATTAAGTCTGTTACGTCTTGTCCTACCTTCAGTGGACATGGAGAGCAATTGATCACTGTCCTCTTTATAACAGCCCGTAACATATCTAAAGACTGTTATCAGGTCCCTCCTCGGTCTTCTTTTCTCAAGACTAAACATGCCCAGTGTTTTTAATCTTTCCTCATAGGTCAGGTTGCTCTCCTCTGGACTTTCTCCAATTTATCCCCATCTTTCCTTAAGCATGGCACCCAGAATTGGACACAGTGCCGAGTAGAGCAGGACCATTACTTCCCATGTCGGACATACAACACACCTGTTAATACACCTCTGGCGCTTTGGGGCTTCACCCAGATCAGTATTGGATTCGGTCACTGCTGCCCTGTAACCCCGGGTGCCTCCCGCTGTGCAGCTTTAGCTCTGAGCCCTGATGGCAGCCATGTGCCCACCGCACAAAAGTCTCACCCTGAGCTTCTGCCAGCCCAGTTACTCCTTGCAGGGTGACCCCCAACGCCCCCCTCTGTCCTGAATCTCCCCCAAACTGTCTCCCCTGTCGTGTTCCTCTCACTGGACACTCATAGAGTTAACACCACATTCGCTGCCTCCGGAGCCAGGGCACACCACAACTTGCTAGCTCAGTGGGGGTGATACCCTCCACCTTAATGCACTACCCGGAGACAATCTGATGTAAAACTAAGGCTAAGTTAATTAACAAAGAACATAGATTGATGTGATTTCAAGCCAGAGTAAAAGGGGCATGAAAGGGTTACAAAGCAAAACACGCTTTCTAATGTCAAAACTGAATTGTAGCAAGATATAGCTTTGCCTAATGTTCTTTCTTACTCACGTCAATTTGTCAGCGTTCTTCAGGCCTGTTTTAGCAGGAGGACCCATTTTTCACAAATACAAAGCATGGCTTCTTCGTTCCCTCAGGTGATGGATACCTCAAAGTCATTCAGCAGTTCCTAATATCCCCAAATTTTATCTTTGTCTTTGTGACGGGTTGGATCACAGAAACCCACTTGGGAGCTGCCAGCTGATGTGCAATGGCTACTTCTGTTCCTGTTCTCCCTGCCAGCTACCGGTGGTTCCAGCACCCTGTCTTGCTGAAGCCAGACACACCCATCTGCTCCAGACACAGACACAGAGTCTGAACCACCTGTCCCAAAGCTGCAGGTTTACCTGAGAACAGCTCACAGAAGTCTGCTTGCCCTTAGCACTCAGATGCCCAATTCCCAATGGGGTTTCTGTGATCCAACCCGTCACAGAAACCCACTTGGGCATTGGGCATCTGAGTGCTAAGGGCAAGCAGACTTCTGTGAGCTGTTCTCAGGTAAACCTGCAGTTAGGAAGCACTCCTGGGGGCTCAGCTTTCTGGGTCCACCAGGGAGCGGACACCAGGTACATTTTCCTGTGATTTACAATGCAAATGATCTTCCTGAAATCTCCAATGCAAATGAATAGTCCATGGACCCTTTCTCTGGTCACACCTAGTTAGATCTGCAGTTGAGCAAAAGAGGTGTTTGCCCTTCCCCTGCTTTGCCTTATTTGTCCGTTTATAGACTCCAAATTTTAATATAAGAGAATGTCCATCATTTCACGTACAGCATTGGTGCATAGATTTCACATTGATATTAATGACCAGCATGTTGTTAGTTTTCCAATGATATACTACAAGTCACCTTTTAAATGAATATCATGACAACAGTGTGTGAGGTGTATTGAGCTGGTCAGGCCAGCTAAGATTTACAGTTACATACCAGGAGCACCTTGCCGTCTGGCATTGGGGTGCTCTTAGGGTCACAACACCCCAGAATGAGACTCTTTTTTTTGCAACTGCATCATATTTGTTGACTCATATTCCATTTGTGAGCTGCTCTAACCCCCAGATCCTTTTCTGCAGTACTGCCGCCTTCCCCATTTTGTAGCTGTGCATTTGATTTTTCCTTCCTAAGTGAAGTACTTTGCACTTGTCTTTATTGAATTTCACCTTGTTGATTTCAGACCAGTTCTCCAATTTGTCAGGGTTGTTTTGAATTCTAATCCTGTCCTCCAAAGTGCTTGCAACCCCTCCCAGCTGGATGTCGTTCGCGAACGTCATAAGCATGATGCATGCATCCTTCAGCAACATTGAAAGGCACAGTAAAAAATCTGGTGGCGGGAGGAGGGAATTTTCCCCTTCATTCCCTGCACCTCATTAGCTGCATCTATGACAATACTAAGTTTCTGACCTGGGTTTATTTCACTCCAGCAGCTGGGACTAGGGTGGAAATATTTCTGCCGTTCTTGCTTCTGAACATACATGGTGGGACTGGTTGGCAGCCCGCCAATGCAGCTCCAGAGACAGGCAGATGGGATGCACCATATGAGTAGGTGGGGAAAAAGAGAGTCCTGACAGGAAGGGGGATCAGGCAGGATCCTACCATGGATGAACAGGGGCAAGAGAAACAGGAAACCCCACATAAAAAATGGGGGGTTCAAAAAGTGGCAGAGGCCAAGTGGAGGAATGTGTGCTGTGATTGGTGGAAACGCATCACAGAGAGGGACGGGGAAGTTCAGGAAGGGGAGAGAGAGAAGGAGAATAGGCCATTTGCTCAACAAGAATGAGCAGGGATCCAGAGCATTTTCTCTGTGTGTGTGTGTGTGTGTGTGTGTGTGTGTGTGTGTGTGGATTAGCTAAACAGGTGGGAGCCTCCACATCAAAGAGAGTTATTGACTAGGTACCAATAACACATTTTCTCTATATTTCTTGCTAGATGTTATAAATCTGGAGCTGGAATCAGTGATGCCACAAAGCCCAGAGCCAGGAGAGACAGATGGGTCCAATCAGGAGCAAGAATCCAATATGCAGCAGATGCCAGCCTCTTTCAAAAGTACTGTCTCTTATAACCCTTCCTTCTGTACTTGCAGTTGACGCACTGTAGTAATGAACATGTCACTGAGTTTTATTAATTTTCATTAAAACACAAGGGGGACAATAAGCTGTCTCTTACCTGCTTGGAATATCCCTTCTCAAGCTTAGTGGTGTGGATAGACCTGGGAGATATTCATCTTTTGCTGGAGACATCACCAGACTAAAACTTGCCTGTGGGCTTGAAGGCAGCATTGCCTCACATTGAACTGCAGGAGAATCTAGTCATTGGGCAAGGCTAGGTCTGGTAACTCCATAAAAGGAGAAAGAGAGAGACCATCAAGCCATGAGAAAGAGGCTTGGGACCAAATTGTCAAAGTGGATGCCCAAACTAGAGACCTAGAGATGGAGTTTCTGAAGGGATGAGCCCCTACAAAGCCGGAAATCAACGGGAGCTGTGAGTGCTCAGAACACTGTGGAAAATTAAGTCCCAGGTATCTCTGGATGACAGCTAGACCTAGGTGTGTCAAGTAGAAAGACACCAAAAACTAGTGGGCAAGTTTGAAAATGTTGGCGTTAGTCTCTAGAGATTAAGACGATGCTATGCTGATCTTTGCACTTGAGCTGAGAGAATAATTGATTGTTTTGGGTCGGCCCTTAAATGAACCCTCCCACGCCCAAATCATTTAATTTTGGGTTGAAAACACCTGAAAATGAAACACAATGAAACACCAAAAGCTGTACTCTGTGCAGCTATTATATAAGCCAGTTCATAGCCAAGGCACAGAGGGAGCAAACAGGAATAATAAAGATGGAAAGAGTGAAAAACAATTAAATTTGTTGACATTGAGGAATGCCAAAGACTGAATGAAAACCAAGCAGTTATTTAAAAGACCAGGGAATGTGGAAATTTTCAAAGATACAAATGGGAGCTAGGCGTCCAATTCCATGGACTATGAATGGGGATTGGGTGCCCAGCTGCAATTCATACTTTTGCAATAATCTATGATGAAAAGTGACTCTGTAAAAAAAATTGTGCCATATGGCTGCATATTTAATGTGGGTGAATTCTTTTGAAATCAAGCGTGTGCACACTTCCAAGAAAAAGGACTATTTCTCTGACTTCTCTCCTTGTGGACTCAGAAAATTTGAGACCAGAAGAGATCATTTTGATCCTCTAGTCCGGCCTCTGGCAGAACCCAGGCCAGAGAATTTGACCCAGTGATTCTTGCATCCAGCTTGTAGCTTATGGTTGAGTTACAGCAGGTGCCAGGGTTCCCTCCCCACTCTGAACTTTAGGGTACAGATGTGGGGACCCGCATGAAGAGCCCCTAAGCTTATTTCTACCATCTTAGGTTAAAAACTCCCCTATTCCTTGGATTAAGTAATGCTGCCACCACCAAGTGATTTAAACAAACATTTAGGGAGGGCCACTTGGAGCCCTACCTTCCCCAAATATCCCCCCAAGTCCCTACACCCCCTTTCCTGGGCAGGCTTGAGAATAATCCCCCAAGCACCTCCACCCCCTTTCCTGGGGAGGCTTGAGAATAATATCCTCACCAATTGGTACAGGTGAACACAGACCCAAACCCTTGGATCTTAAAACGATGAAAAATCAATCAGGTTCTTAAAAGAAGAATTTTAATTAAAGAAAAGGTAAAAGAATCACCTCTGTAAAATCGGGATGGTAAGTCCTTTACAGAATAACAAAAGACTCCAGAACATAGAGGATCTCCCCTCTAGGCAAAACCTTAAAGTTACAAATCCAGGGATAAACCTCCCTCTAGACAAACCTCCCTCTAGACAAGGAAAATCACAAGCCAAAATAAAAGTAAGCTAACACATTCCCTTATTATTACTTACTAATTCTAATTGAGTTGGATTGCTTGCCTTCTTGATCTGTCTCCGGCAAGCACACAGAACAGACAGACAAAGAACAGACAAAACAAAGCCTTTTCCCCCTCCCCAGATTTGAAAGTATCCTGTCCCCTTATTGGTCCTTTTGGTCAGGTGCCAGCTAGGTTACCTGAGCTTCTTAACCCTTTACAGGTAAAAGGATTTTGTGCCTCTGGCCAGGAGGGATTTTATAGTACTGTATACAGAAAGGTGGTTACCCTTCCCTTTATATTTATGACAGCAGGTCTGACCTGGTGAATCTGGGTTCTTTCTTTCTTTCTCCATCATTAGTTTTAAAGATTCTGCACACTATATTCTGCCCCCAGTGTCCCTCTCACCGACTCTGCCATCACCCATCCTGCCCTTGGTGACCCCCTCATGGTCCTCTCTGCCTTCCCACCCTGCCCTTTGTAATTGATTGGCACCTATAAGCCGTACTAATGTTGCATAAGAAGGAATCTAACCCAGCTCCCCAATTCATAGCTATGCTGGCTCTGCTGGGCCGGAAAGAAAGAATTTACTTTTGTCCCTAAAGTCAGAAGATCTGTTGAGTAAAAACAGGCTGTTTATACAAAGTCACCTCTCAGAGTGGAGCAGTGCTTTAAGCTGCATGGAGGTTGAGAAGGGTCAGTTCCATATGTTCTGTTTTCAGCCTGTGAAGTTAACTGCTGTTCATTTTGTTCCCATCGCTGCCCCAACCTCCAAAGGATCCATTCCATTTAAAACCATTTCTTCACCACTGCAATATCATCTTTGTCTTTCCACAGAGCGGAGAAGAACATTTCAGGGCATCCTGTTCAAGCTGAAACTGAAGAAGTACAGAAGCAGGAAGCTCACATTACGTGACCTCCAGAAAATCAGCCCAGAAAGTCTAAAGGACTGGTCTGCTCAGACCTTAGGGGATTTACCGTGGCATTTCCTGAGGAAGGTGATGGCTCTGAATGGGATGACCAGAAACACAAGCCTTGGGCATGGGGAGCTTGAAGATGAAGCAGTCAGTGAGGATGAGGAGGAACTGGATATTGAGGATGATTTTTTTTCTCTTAATGACACTTGCACTAGTGATTCCCTGCACCCCCTCGATGTTCTCTGTGCCGTTCTGCTTTGCTCAGACAGTTTCCTACAGCAGGAGATCTTGTCCAGAATGTCCATGTGCCAGTTTGCCCTCCCTCTGCTGCTACCCGCCCTAGACACCCCCAAGGGCATCCTAATGCTGTGGGCCATGAGGGACATTGTGAGGAAGTGGAGGCCCCACTCCCTGGCAGAGAGCAGAGGGTTCAGAGAGGAGAGCCTGGTGCTCACCAAAATGCCAACCATTTCCTTTGTGCGGCTGGGGAGCTGCAGCTTCTCCAAGTCCAGCCTCCTCAATGAGGTTCTCAGCCCCTCCCAGCAGTACCACGATTTCTTCATCCACCGGGACATGGAGTCTGGGAACGTCCCTCGGGAAATCGCAGATGGGCTGGTCGAGATTTCCTGGTATTTTCCTAATGGGAGCAAGAATTCAGATCTTTTCTCAGAACCCATCGCGGTTACAAATCTGCATGGAGACATTGAATCGCACCAGCTGCAGTTCAGCTTTTTAATGAAGGTATCAACTCTTATGATCATATTTGTTGAAAGACTCAGTGAAAGGGAATATGCTCTTTTATTGTCTCTGAAGGAAGCGGGCACAAAACTGTATTTTATGCTCAGTTCTGAGGCTGAGAAATCAAAGGACATGTTGGGCTTCCTTAAAAAGCTAGTTCTGGATCTGAAATTGAGTAAATCACACGTATTGTTCAAACAGAGCACAACTAACCAGGCACAGCTTGTGAAAAAGCTGCGATCCACCATTGGAAGAATAACAAAGTTTCCTCATAGGTGCGTGACTATGGAAAACATGGCTGAGACTGCTCGGGAACTAGGAATCCAGGTAGATGAGGACTGCGAAGAATGTCAGAGCGCCAGCAAGTGCGTTAAAGAAATCACTGCGGAAATAAAAGACGTGGCAAAGTACAAGAGGGAAATGCTGAGACTGCAAGGGGATCTAGGGAAGACTGTGGCTAAAGTGGAAAAAGAGCTGTGTCGAATGCGAAAACCAAGGACAGCCTACTTAGAGAAATATGAATCTGAGTTGAAAGAAAAATTGGTGGCATTACACAAAGAAAAGAATCAGTGGGACCTTACTGATGGTTTGGTTCAATTTATCAGTGGGATAGCATGTCTCTCCCAAGTGGAAAGATGTTATTTCCTGAAATGGATGAAGCTTAGCCTGGATCACATTACAAGGGGGAATCTTGCTAGCTTACAAGCAGAGTATAAAGAGAAATGTAAAACTTCAGAGAGTGACCCACAAGAGCTAGCAGAACTCGGTAAACTAATCTCTGCCAGATCCTTAGGGTCTGAGCATTTCATGCGTGAGTTGGGGCAATTCTATGAGGCTGAACATTCAAGGGTGAAACAAAGCAAAATAACAGAAAGCCAAAGACAATTCATCCATCTCCCAGGCATAGCAGCTGACCTGATGCTGGAAGGGTTTCCCATGGAGCTGATTGATGGAGATGCCTCCAACATCCCACTGCAGTGGGTGACAGATGTTCTGACTGAGCTCCATGCCAAGCTGGGGGGAAAGTCCAGAACGCTCGTTCTAACAGTGCTGGGAGGGCAGAGCACTGGGAAATCCACCCTCCTCAACGCCATGTTCGGGCTGCAGTTTGCAGTGAGCAGTGGCCGATGTACGCGAGTAGCCTTCATGTCCCTCATTAAAGTGGCAGAGAACTTTCAGCAGGAACTGGGCTGTGATTTCCTCCTGGTGATAGACACAGAAGGCCTGAAAGCCCCAGAACTGGCCAGGCTGGAGGATAGTTATGAACACGACAATGAGCTGGCCACCCTGGTGATTGGACTGAGTGACATAACGATCGTTAACATGGCCATGGAGAACGCCACTGACATGAAGGATATTCTGCAAATCGTGGTCCATGCCTTTCTCAGAATGGAGGAAATCGGACACAAACCCAACTGCCAGTTTGTGCATCAGAACGTCAGTGATGTGTCTGCGCATGAACAAAACACGAGGGACAGGAAATACCTCCTGGAGCAGCTGGATGAAATGACCAAAGCTGCAGCAAAGATGGAGACGCAAATCAAGGAAATGGCAATTTTGGATATTATGGACTATGATCCAGAGAAGCACAACTGGTACATCCCTGGGCTGTGGCATGGAGTCCCTCCCATTGCTCCAGTCAACATAGGATACAGTGAGAGGGTGTGTGAGTTAAAGAAATACCTGTTTGAATTTACAAAATCTTGCTCTGCTAACAGATCCCTTAAGGACATTCCCCAGTTTATTGAAAGGCTGAGAAGCCTCTGGAACACTATAAAACATGAACATTTCAGCTTTAGCTTCAAAAGCAGCCTTGTAGATGAAGTCTATAACCAGCTGTCTATGAATTATGCAGAGTGGGAATGGGGTTTCCGCAAGGAGATGCATCTGTGGGTATCTGAAAAAGAAACTTTCATCCTCAACCAGCCAGCAGCAGACCTAAATTTCTCTGTCTTTAAAAACATAGCACTGGAAAAACTGCAGTATGGTGAGCAAAAGATCATGGACTGCTTACAACAATATTTTGCAAGGAAGGCCTCAGAACTGCACCTAATGGAAAAGTACAAAGAAGATTTTATAAGGAGCACTAAAACACTCAAGAATGACCTTAAAACCCACGTGTTCAGCAAATGCGAAGAAGCCATTCTTACTCAAATAGGCAGGCTGAAGTCACACAACATACACATTAACTACATGAAAATTATTGAAGGGGAAATTGATCAGTTATTGGCAAACTGCAGGAGGCACACACAGCAACTAGATGACAAGAAACTGGAGTCCAAATTTGAAACAGTATGTAACGAAACATCACTCTGTCCCCTGCAGAACTGCCAAGTTGATGGAGATATGGAGGCCCAGTTGAGAGAGGACCTGATGAATCGAAGGAGTGCCATCACAGAGATGCTACAAGGAGCAGGAAGCTTGAAGGATTACAGAATGAACTCATTCAAGATGAAATCTAAGTATTTGGAAAAATGGCTGATACAAAGAGCAGGGTTGCACAAAGATAGTTACCTTCAAAAAGCAAAAGATATTGCTAAATCCTTGATGGATCAGTGCCAGGATTACATTCAAGAAAAGGTCATTTCCAAAACAGATTACGACAAAACCTACTGCAGGGAATTGCTGCGTATGATCAATGAGAGGCTCCAAGAGGCAGATGTTCGGAAATGTTATACTAATGCATTCTTCGAAGTTGACCTGAAGCTTCACATTCTGGGGGAAGCGGCTCATGAGTTTCAGAAGATGCATGAAGTATTTATCCAGGAACACAATCCCCAGAAACATCTGGAGAAGTTTAAACCTCAGTACCTCTCCCGATTTAAAGATCTTTATTTAGGGAAGGATTCGTGCCAAAAGAGGGCCAGGGATTTCTGTGAACATTGTCTCAAACCTGCCCTGGTGGACTACGTTAAGAAAAGAATCGCAACAGAAATAGTGGATGACTTCCTCAGCAGTGGGCAGGCCATTAAATATGGCTGCAAGATCTTTTTCCAGTTTACCGTGGAGAAGAAGCTCCTGGAAGATGGGAACTTCAACAACTATCTGAATTACATTAACAGCTATGAAGAGTTTGTCCAAAGCTGGATCCACAGACACCTGTTAGATTACTATAACAAGACCGAGGGCTTGGAAGTCCCGGAAAGAGCGATTCTATCCACAATAGTAAACAAAGTGAGAGGCGTTCTGGAACATGCCAAGGACATAAAGCCTAACTCAGTCGCTGCTTTCTTAGATCACTTTTGCAAAGCACTGGAGCAGGATCTGGTCATTTCCAAGGACAGCTTTGTGGGGATACTGTTCAAAAACACAGCAATGGCCCAGCAATTTTCTGCAGACATTCAGACCTTCCTGCCTGACCTGGAACAGCAAATCTTATCTGAATTTAAGGAGCTGGAGCTGGAGTCAAAACTCTCCAACCTGCCATTGAAGCCTCAGGATGAGATGTTCAAGCAAGTTTCTGGATTTGCAGAAGCCTCCATTTGCTGAGGGTCCCAGTGAAGCAAGGGAGAGACGATAAATTCCTTGTAGTCGGACTTTGGTATAAATGGGAGGCCAAAATGGCAATATTGCCACAGGAAAGAAACTGGGCAGCAAAGAGCAGAAGCCACTATGACAATGATGCTATGGGTCAGTCTAAACAACTGTCTTAAATGCTTAAATGATCTACTGGTGGCTTGGCTAGGGTTAGACAGACTGAGAAGGATCTAGGGATGGAGATAAAGTGACCTGCTTGACATTAACTCTGTTGATGCCTGCTCAATCAAATAAATGGCTAAAAAGAATGTCGTACCCAGCCTGTCAGTTTGCTGTGTTCCCAAAATATCCTTTCAAATAGGATTGTTCACCTAAGATGGGGAATAGAACAGGAGGACGGATGCACTAGTTCCCTACAGTGAGAGAAATCTCTCCCTACACCTTTCACATCGATAGAGACAGTTACTGGGTCAGACCAATGAGCCCTTCGCGAGTAGTGTCTGGTCTCCAACTGAGGAAAGCGCCAGTTGCTTCAGAGGAAGATGCAAATGAACCCCGTAGAGGCCAGTTATGGGATTACCTGCCCAGAAGAAGGTTTTCTCTTAACACCCATTAATTAGGCCTGGTCTAAAAAATGTTTTGTACCAATAGAACTGTTCTGGTCCAATATATTTAAACAGGTACAAACCCTAGTGGGTTAGACTGGGCATAGCTCATTCCCATAAACGTACAGGAATAAGCTATATCCAGATAAACGCCTTGATATTGGTATGACTGTGTCCACACTACGGGGTTCACCACTTTAACTGCAATGTTTGCTAAGCCAACTCCAGTTAAAAGGGTAGAAAAACTGCCCGTAGACAAGCCTGTAGAGGTTGGCTTGTGCCTTAACGCAGAACATATCCTGGCTAAAACAATTCTTTTATCTTGTCTATTCCAGCACTTGTCTCACCTCGGCCCATTCTTAGGACTTGCAATCCCTTACAGAGTTATAAAGTTTAAGGCCAGACAGGACCACCGGATCATCTAGTCTGACTCCTGCATATCACAGGCTACCAACGCCACCAGCACCCACACACTAAACTCAGCAATTGAAATGAGACCAAAGTATTACATCCCTCAGGAGACTAGACTGTTGTGTGCCACAGACTGAGCATACGAGGCTCTGAGGTGGATCATTGCCTGAAGCCCCCCTGCAATGGTAGGGAGCTGATGAAGTGAGATATACTCAGAAAATCCCAGCAAGTGACCTGGACTCTATGCTTCAGAGGAAGGTGAACCCCGCTCCTCCCCAGGTCCCTGCCAATTTGACCTGGGGGAAAATTTCTTCCCCACCCCACATATGATGATAAATTAGAGGCTGAGAATGTGAGCAAGATCCAGCCAGCCAAGCACCTGGTGTACTGAGTACTGGTGTAAGGCCTAAGGCCTTTGTCTGCAGCCAGATTAAAAGAGCAGCCAAGCAGTGGCCATTAGCTGAAAAGCAGGAAGTGACATCCTCACATTCCATCTACATTACATTAACACAATGTCATATCAGGCTGTTAAGAAGGAGACCCTGTCCGAATGGCCCCCACTATCACCAGATA
Source organism: Platysternon megacephalum (assembly GCA_003942145.1). NCBI lineage: Eukaryota > Metazoa > Chordata > Testudines > Platysternidae > Platysternon > Platysternon megacephalum. Next base: position 90,587 of record QXTE01000615.1, on the reverse strand, counting down.
AAGAAACAGATCTGAAGATGGTTAAAGAAAACTTAGTTTCTTAGCATTCTCTCTGTCAAGAAATCACTTATCAATAGTTGTGGTTGTGAAATCCTCATTTCTTTCTTGTTTTGTCATTATGGTCCCCACTTCCCTATTGTTTAATCTGTATAGTCTCTGTCTGGTCCTTTAATTGTTTCTGTCTGTTACATAATTAATTTTGCTCGGTGTAAATTAATCAAGGTGGTGGGATATAATTGGTTAGAGAATTTTGTTACAATATGTTAGGATTGGTTAGATAGATTTCAGTAAAATGATTGGTTAAGGTATAACCAAATTTCACTATATAACAAATACATTTGTTAGTCTCTAAGGTGCCACAAGTACTCCTCGGTCTTTTTACTATATAAACTGGGGTTCAAAAGGAAGTTTTTGGGAACCAACTCCAGGACACAGCCCCAAGATCAGAGCTTCCAGACCTCAACCCTCTGCCAATGACACCGGGCAGAAACTGGAGTCCCCCAGATGGACCTGATCCTGACTGGCCATCAAGAAAAATTAATCTGTTTTATTGGGAGTGGTGAGCACTGTATGTGTAGCGTGTGCCGTCGGTTTTGGGTGATTGTTAATAAATAGAGGTTATGTAGGATATTACTGTGTAAGGCTCGTTCACTGGTAAAAGGTCCTGCACACCTGCAGAAGTAGTATACCCCCGGAGCCCTACGGATTGGGAAAAGGTGGGGATGCCTAAATTAACCAAGTTACGCCTGGAGCCCTACGGACTGGGAAAAGGGGGGGTGCCTTAATGTGTGCAGGTAACACTAGGGCTTATAATAATATATACCTATCTCATAGAGCTGGAAGGGACCCCGAAGGGTCATCGAGTCCAGGCCCCTGCCTTCACTAGCAGGACCAATTTTACCCCAGATCCCTAAGTGGCCCCCTCAAGGATTGCACTCACAACCCTGGGTTTAGCAGGCTAATGCTCAAACCACTGAGCTATCCCTCCCCCCCAAACCTTGCATTGGGAATAAGGTGGGAGGCTGTAGCTAGTTAACTGAGGAGGTTGTCGCTCTGTGTGGATTTGCAGAGAGCAGCAGGGGTTTGTTTACTGGTGTTGCAGACGGCTAGGAGCACTCAAGATTTGCTGCCAGACTGGAACGCTGCCCAGAATTCCTGAACTCTGAGTGTAGACGCATTGCTTGGTGTCTATCCTGGTACTTTTTGGGGCCTGGGGGTCCTCGCATGGGATGTAACCTGTTTTACTGCTCTCCCATCTTTCCCCCCTGATTTCTCTATTCATTTCTCTGTTAAAAAAATATTTCCTTGTCCTATATTCATTGTACTATTCAGGTGTGTGCACATGTTTACTCCAAGGGGTTTGGAACAGGTACCTTGTGGTAGAAGGGAGTGTCCCTGCTGCGTTCCTGTGCCTGCCTTTTCTGGGCCGGAGCCATAAGTCAGATTCCATGTTGGCCATGAGGGTGCTACAGGTACATGACTGACAATAAATCATCAGAAAATAAATCTGACCAACTCTGGCAAGAGGAACATAGCATTAAAAGAGATTCCCCCCATGGGACACAAGAGGGCGCCATTGCTCCATCCAGCCACCTTCTCAGACCTAACAGTGAGAGCTCAGAACTGCTGTAAAGTGAGTGCAACTCCTGAGATTTAACTAGACGTGCAGCCAGAGGTGGATAATGCTTTTGTGGGGTCCTGGGCCAGAGCAAGGGGGGGCCACTCCCCACCTCTTCCACCTGCAGTCCCCCCCTTAATCTCCACTCCCGGAGAAATTCCTGCCAGGGAAATGGGGATCGGGGCACAGGGGCTTGATCCGCCCCATCCTGATCGGCTGGGAGATGACCAAACAAGAGGAGCTGGCCAGTCTACCCCACACAGCGCTCTGGTTGCGTAACGAGCTGGCAGAAAATCAAACTGCATGCACTGCTGGGGAGGGCACATGTGGCACCTGCTGCTGCTGCTGTAGGGACTCTCAACAGCATGTTGAAAGCCTGAGCGCCGGGCCAGGGGGCAGACCCAGTGAGCAGCGTGTCCCATGTGAGCCTGCACCACATGCAATAATCAGCCAGAGCCTACAGGAAAGAAGGCCTCTGCCCAGTGCCTGAGGGACAGATGCTGGAGGGGCACTGGGGTTATGGGTGGATGAAGCTGATGGCGGTGTTGGAGTGGTTTCTGGATGAATTCCTGCCTGCCAAAGGCTGTAGGAGAGATCTCCACTCCACATCCAGGGATCGGAGTTTGAAACTACCTACCAGAAACGGAATCCCCCATCCCAGGAAACATCACAAAGAGGATCGAACACCCAGGACGGTGTGAGGAGGATCCCCACCTGGCAGCCAGCCTCCCTTCATTGAATTTAACATACTATCGCAGTTCAGGGCAACCGCACCTGTATTCCCCCACTCCTGGGCAGAGACCCTCATCTCTCTCCCTCCTGAGCATGGGTTTTCCAGCTGCACAGTTCCCTGCCTACACTGTGATATCCCCAGCAAGCCAGATGGCCTAAACAGGCCAGCATCTGGGCTTTGCTTTCTCTCTAAATGTTATGCTCAGTGTATTGCCAGCAGTTATAAGTTCCCACAGAGCTCTTTCTAAGCAAGCACATTCATTCTTAAGGTTAAAGCATTACACAGAAAACATTAAAAAAATAAAAGAACCTACACGCATGCTAATCAGCTTATCAGAGATCACCTCAATCACTTCGGCTGATGAACAGTCCTTCAGATTCCACTAAGGAATTGTTATGTGTTTACTAGTTTATAGCATCTTCAGCTCAGAACCAGCTCCTGCACAAATTGGTCAGTCTTTACCTTATTTGGCTTGGGCCTTTGATCTTCAGATTCCGGGAACAGGTGATCAGCAGACAATAGTCCCCATCTCAAGGCATACAAGGCTGGATTTTTGTATAAGTGGAGGTGGGAATTTGCATTCACCTCCCCCGAAGTATTCCACCTAACACTTGTGATGGGTTGGGTCACAGAAACTCCCTTTGGGACGGCCACCTGATGCGCCTAGACTACCTCTGAGCCCGTTTTCCCTGCCAGCTCGGGACTTCAGTACCTTGCCTTCTTTGAGCCAGACACGCTTGCCTGCTGCAAACACAGATCCAAGTCTGAACCACGTCCCCTTACAAGCTGCAGGCTTAACTGAAAACAGCTTAAGAAGTGCTCCTGTCTCCAGCACTCAGATACCCAGCTCCCAGTGGGGTCCAAACCCCAAATAAATCCATTTTACCCTGTATAAAGCTTATACAGGGTAAACTCATAAATTGTTCACCCTCTATAACACTGGGTCCCAGTGGAAACACTTTCATTTGATGGTGTTTCCCCACTTACAGTTCCTTTTTGATCTCCATTAGTTAGCCATTTTTAAAATCTATTTATTATGTGCTGCGTTGACTTTGCATGTGCTATTTTTGAAAATCAGAATATCCTGTGTGGGACTAAGTCAAGTGTCTTACGGACGTCTAAATATATTTTGGCAACACAGTTACCTTTATCCACCAAGCTTGTAATCTCACACAAAAATGAAATCAAATTTGTTTGACCAGACCTATTTTCCATAAAGCAGTGTTGATTGGCACTCATTATGCTGCCAGCTTTTAATTCTGTCCCGGTCACATCCCAGAGCTGCCTTTCTATGATTTGTCCAGGATTGAGAGGCACCCGGATACTATAATAAGGATGGAAGTGATGGAAGGAAGTGATGATTACGCTCTATGAAAGTGGCTCACAAATGTGACCTATGTGGGTTTGCATTTTTTTTTTAAAAACGGGATTTCTTGCTCAGCCTCGTCCTGGAGCAGGAGAGTGCTGAAAGGTAAAAAAGCAGGTCAATCCTGCTGTGACCCATGTAGCATTGAACAGCAGCAGCGGGACTATGTGGACCTGTTTAGTTTAAGTGGAAGAGGGATGACCCCACGCTGTCACTAAATTGATTTGATTTCCACTGAAGAAGAGTTGCTTTGATTGCAAACCAGAGGAATCCTAGCAATTTAAAATCACAGATTATGCTGGAACCTCTGATTGGACAAGAGTATCTCTTGGTGTGGAGCAGAGAAATTATGGATCCCTTCAAAAAGTGCTAATCATAGAGAAGAAAGTGTGTAGGGGGAGCAAAGCGGTGGGAACTATCATGTACCAGCAAGATATCAGAAGTTGTATCTTACTCCATCCCCCGGACTGATCACCCAGTACCCAGAGGAGAAGTAGTAAAGAACACTGACAGCAACAGCAAGCCTTAGGTGCAACCAAGAAAGAGTAAAGATCAAACCCCACTGCATGTGAAAGAGCTCAAGATGTGTCTTCTCTATGCAGATACCGGTAAATACCCTCTTAAGTCCAAGCTAGGACCAATCATGTGAGTTAGAGACTTAAGAAGAAGACAGTGTGAACATCTTTCTGTACAGCAATTTGAGGACACTCAATTCACTCCAGCAACCACTACTGTGTGTATGTGTGTGTGTGTGTGTGTGTATGTGTGTGTGTGTGTATGTGTGTGTTTGTGTATGTGTGTGTGTGTGTGTGAATGTGCGCAAGCGTCTGTGTGTTACTAACTGTTCCCCACGTAGATACTAAACCATCAAGTCTGTTTTTGATACATTAAGGGATCCCAGGGTTAAACCAGTGTTTCCACTATAGCCTCTGTCTTTGGGGACCTGAGAAACTTATGCTTATGGGTCCCTTGTTCTGGGGGAGCACAAACCAATTTGTTGGTATGGTTCCACCTGAGCTGCCAAATGCTCCTCCTATGTGTACTTCATGGGGGGAAAGGGTGAATTAATTCAGGCCTAAATCCTGAAGGGTATTTACGCACTTAACTTCCCTTGATTTCAGGGGAAGTTAGGAGCCCAAATTTGTTTGAGGATTTGGGCCTCACAAACCAAAAAATAGCATATTTGGACACTGCTGTGTTAGTTCTTATAAGGGTAGATAGATATAGCAACTACTGAGGATAAAAGTACCCTATATTTCCTCACTACCTAATTCTGTCCATGTTACTTTTTCCCAGCTTAGATTTCAGGGTTGAGCCTCTAGGTTCGGTCACAGAAAATGTATTTGGAATAGGACCACTAAGCAACACTTGGAATGATAACGGTTAGTTGCATTAAAAGGAAAAATGATTAGTTAAGCAAACAGGCATGCAATTACCACTTACACAAATCCTACTGTTTTACTTACACTCAAAGATGAAATAGTGTGTCAATGGGTGATTAATCCACTTACAACAAAGTACTGCCTTATAATCCTGGAACCTAATGTTACCCTTTTAATGTTAATTGGAGATATCCCACGATTTAGCAAAAGTACTCCTTTTATACTGCATTGTAATACTAAGAAACATTAAACTGTCCTTTACCACAGTTATATTTTCACCACCCTTTTATTTTCTCTTTACATTGCACATTATTTAAATTAATATCTGCATCAATGTCCTTCCCATACTATCAAATAGTTAGCATTTTAATAGAGCATTCACAGTTCTCAAAAACACTCATTAAAAACCTTGGTTAAACCACTTATAACCAAAACCTAATGGTAACATAACCCCAGGCCATGTCCTTGTTAACTCTTACATTCCCGTTACTCTCTGGCTCCAACTTATCTCTAACCTTTTCACTCTAGCAACTTCAATTTCCCGTACTCCTCTACACTTAGGTTTTGGGCCTATGTTATCCTAACTTCTACTTATTTCTTAACCCAAACCATTTTACAGGCTACAACAAGGATATCCCACAATTCACTCAACCAGCTGCCCAGAGAATAGTGGAGTTTCAAAAGCACATTTTATTGCTTTTTGGTATTGTTGTCCCCTCATCTTTCATGTACATATTGGAATATTTCTGCTTTGCTTGAGAGATGTCTCAAGTTAAGCATCTTCACTGCTGCCAAACAGCTTGGAAATTCCCAGTACAGCAGCCAGTCAGAATAAAGATAATTTGCATATTCATTCAAAGAAATAACCATACAGTGATTATGCAAATCCCTTCATATTGTTTGGCTAGGGATCATTCTTAGGGCTGGTCCACACTAGGGGCGGGGATCGAAATAAGATACGCGACTTCAGCGACGAGAATAGCGTCGCTGAAGTCGAAGTATCCTATTTCGAATTACCCGCGCTTACCTCGCGTCCTCGCAGCGCGGGATCGACGGCCGCGGCTCCCCCGTCGACTCCGCGACCTCCGCTCGCCCTGCTGGAGTTCCGGAGTCGAAGGGAGCGCGTTCGGGGATCGATGGATCGCGTCCAGACGAGACGCGATAGATCGATCCCCGCTACATCGATGGCTACCCGCCGATCCGGGCGGGGAGTGTGGACCTAGCCTTAGCCAGAGCACAGGGATTTGCATACTGCATGGTTACCAAAAATTATTGTGCGGTGATTATTCAGATCTCTCTGAACTAATCACAATTCAAGGAACTGCCTTAATTAGAAACCAGCCAGTTATGTTAGGAAGAAATTTCCCCTTTACACAAGTTTTTACATAATTTCCATTAGATGGTTTATTCCTCTGTCACTGAGGCATCTTGTAATGGCCATTGTCATAGACAGGATGGATCACTGATCTGATCTGGTGCCTCAGGGAGATGGGATACCAGGCTAGACGGGCTATTGGTCTGATCCACTGCGGTAAGCAGATGGGGACTCCAGGCTGGATGGGCTAGGATCTGTCCTAGTGCAAAGGGAGGTAGAGGAATGGCAGTTCCAATGATCCCATCAGTAACCGTACATCCGCCCTGCACTCATTTGGATGATTTGTTGATTTCCTTAAATTCTCCGCAAAAAACAGATACAGAACATCAGACTTTTTTCATATTCTGTTTTTTTTTTAAATGAAGGGATACATTTATTTTTGTTGAAGCGTATCCTATTTAAAGAGACTCCTGTCATGTCTATTGTTTAATGTGAAACACTTGCTATATTCTCTGCAGTGCCTACTCTTTAGTTATTTTTTTCCAGTCTCCTGGAGATCTGCTGCTGTAGCACAATAGAATCATAGAATGGTAGGATAGAATCATAGGACTGGAAGGGACCTCGAGAGATCTTCCAATTCCGTCCCCTGCACTCAAAGCATGGCTAAGTATTATCTAGACCATCCCTGACAGGTGATTGTCTAATCTGCTCTTAAAAATCTCCAATGATGGAGATTCCATAACCTCCATAGGCAATTTATTCGATTGCTTAACCGCCCTGACAGTGAGGAATTTTTTCCTAATGTGCAACTTACACCTCCCTTGCTGCAATTTAAGCCCATTGCTTCTTGTCTTATCATCAGAGGTTAAGGAGAACAATTTTTCTCCCTCCTCCTTATAACAACCTTTTATGTACTTGAAAACTGTTATCATGTCCCCTCTCTGTCTTCTCTTTTCCAGACTAAACAAAGCCAACTCTCTCAATCTTCCCTCATAGGTCATGTTTTCTAGACCTTTGGTCATTTCTATTGCTCTCCTCTGCACTTTTTCCAATTTGTCCATATCTTCCCTGTAATGTGGCGCTCGGAACTGGACACAATACTTCAGTTGAGGCAATATCAGTGCGGAGTACAGTTGAATAATTATTTCTTGTGTCTGTTTACAACAGCCCTGCTAATACATCCCAAAATGATTATTTCTTTTTTTGCAACAGTGTTACACTGTTGGCTCATATTTAGCTTGTGATCCACTATGACCCCAGACCACTTTCCATAGTACTCCTTCCTAGGCAGTCTGTCTCATTTTGTATGTGTACAACTGACTGTTCCTTCCTAAGGGGAGTACTTTGCAGTTGTCCTTATTGAATTTCATCCTCTTTACACCATCTCTCCAGTTTGCTTACATCATTTTGAATTTTACTCCTATCCTGCAAAGCACTTGCAACTCCTCCCAGCTTGGTATCATCGGCAAGCTTTATAAGTATACTCTCTATACCATTATCTAAATCATTGATAAAAATACTGAACAGAACCAGACTCAGGACTGATTCCTGCAGGACTCCACTCAATGTGGCCTTCCAGCTTGACTGTGAACCATTGATAACTATTCTCTGGGAATGGTTTTCCAACCAGTTTTGAACCCATCTTATAGAAGCTCCAATTTCCCTAGATTGTTTATGAGAAGTTCATGTGAGACAGTATCAAAAGCCTTACTAAAGTCAAGATATACCACATCTACTGCTTCCCCCCATCCACAATGCTTGTTACCTTGTCAAAGAAAGCTATTAGGTTGATTTGACATGACTTGTTCTTGACAAATCTATGCTGACTTCTACCTGTCACCTTATTATCCTTCTAGGTGTTTGCAAATTGATTGGTTATCAAATGGATTCCTTCATTATTTTCTCCAGTATCTTTCCAGGTTCTGAAGTTAACCTGACTAGTCTGTAATTCTTGGGTTGTCCTTATTCCCCTTTTTATAGATTGGAACTATATTTCTCCTCTTCTAGTCCTCGGGAATCTCTCCTGTCTTCCATGACTAATGGCTCCTCAGTCAGCTCCTTGAGTATTCTAGAATGTATTTCATCGTGCCCTGGCGTCTTGAAGATATCTAACCTGTCCAAGTCATTTTTAACTTGTTCTTTCCCTATTTTAGCCTCAGAGCCTACCTCATTTTCACTGGCATGCACCATGTTAGATGTCCAATCACTGCTAAACATTTTGGTGAAAACTGAAACAAAAAAGTCATTTTGCACTTCTGCCATTTCCACATTTTCTGTTATTGCCCCCCCCCCCATTGTGTAGCAGACGTACCCTATCCTTGGTCTTCCTCTTGCTTCTAATGTATTTGTAGAATGTTTTCTTCTTGCCCTTTTGTTCCTTGGTCTTTCTAATATTATCACTACCTGCATGTGTTGTTTGTTTATATTCATCCTTTGTAAATTTCTACTTTTTTTAGGAATCTTTTTTTGAATTTCAGACCACTGAAGACCTCCTGGTTAAGCCAAGGTGGTCTCTTGCCACACTTCCTATCTTTCCTACAGCTGATCATTGAACTCCTTGAAGTCAAATTTCCAGTAATCAGAAGCATCAGTGCTGGGATGGGGCTGAATGCACCTGTCTGGGTCATAATGCTGGTAATCTTTGAAGGGATGAAAGTTCTCTGCAGTGTCTACAGTTTGGAAACTATGATTGGAAACCATATCAGAGGAGCATACAGAATGTTCAGTTTTTTGTGAATCATCATCTCAGAAGTTCCCTAAGTCTTTTGGTGACTTCCGTCAGTGGACTGATAGAAAATGCTCTGCATGGTCAGTGACTCCTGCTTCACTGGAGACTTTACTGGATGGGCACTGCTTCCCACAGCCAAACACTCACTTGAAGATTTCATTCTGGGGCTTCACTGACAGATTAAAGAGTTTGGCTTCAATTTCCAATCTGCCAAATTGGGATAAGTTTTGTTGTTCCAGCTCCAGAAGAAAGATTAGAATGTTATCAGAAAGCTGCTCAATTTTTGCTGCGCTTATAAACTGTACTCCAACTAAGCTAACACTGGAAATGACCAGGTCCTGCTGCAGCTCTTTGCAGAAGTTTCTCTAAAAAGGCAGACAGCGTTTTGCCATTTTCATTTAGAGTTTTTCAAAACTCCCTTAATATTATTATTGTGGAGAGAATCCCTTTCTCCAAATCTCCCAAACGTGTCTCCTCTTCATAGTGATCTACTAGACGTCTCTGTACCCAGGATGTGACAAACTCTTCTTCGTTACTTGTGTATTTCACACAGTTGTCAAAGTTCAGCTCTTCCAGCAGCTTCTTTAGCACAGAGAACTGGAAGAAGCTCCACTGGTGTATTCAATGGTCTGTTTGCTATTTAGAAACTTGTCCACTGTTTCTAATCCAAAACTTTTGTTGACCAGGGCAAGTCTGAGACACCGATCACAGAAATCACTGGCCCTTGTCTGTCTAGCATCCTTTTCCAAGTAAGGATCTGTAAATATGGAGAAATACTGATGTTTCAGATGGTCCAGACGTTGCTGAGGATCATTTTCTTTGTTAATATCCTCACGCATCTTCTGAGATTTGGGACTTCTTCCCCCAAAATGTGAAGGTTCAGGTCAACTTCAGGTAAAGGAGTAGTGTACGTGTCTAAACATCCTCCTATTTTAATCTCTCATTAATCAGATACAGCAATTCTCCACAATAGGTGTGGCAGAGTCTTCTTTGGCTTTAACTTTTCTTCAGTGTAATCCGTGCATTCATTCACTAAAGATTTAGAAAGCTCTTCAATTTTATAATGACAGTCCTGTGTTAAGTATTCTACAACTGCTTACATCTATTTTATGTCTAAGAATTCCATTTTCATTCTGAAAGACTTCATTCCAGAACACCATAGGCTTTTTGCATGTTGTAGCCTCTGACTGACAGCACCCACATGGGTTACTGGATCCTGTCTGAGCTGGAGGTCCATATCTTGATCACCCTGAGGTTTCTTTAATCTACTGAGCTTTAACTCTGATAAGGTTCTTCCCCATATCATTTCAAAGTCTGTTTTTCATTTCTCATTGTCTAGTTTGTGTTCAGTTCTGGCAGTCAGCCAAGAGCCTGTCAGCTTTCCCTTCAATTGTCTGATCATATCCAGTGTGGATAATAATTCTAAATGCTTTCTTGCAATTACTCATTAAATAACTTGAAGTTCATGTTTGAGACTATTTGCGCTCCTTTTGAAATCTTGTCTATACTTTTCTATCAGGTTCAAATTTGCTGCTCCACATTTAAAATACTGTTGTAACTTATCCAAGACCTTCTGTTTTTCCTTCTGTAGTTTCTCTGATGTGTCAAATTTTAAGATGCTAGAGGCATCATCCTCTGGTTTATCTGGAGGCTGACTCTGGATGAAAGTTTCTTTTTTAGATATCCAGAGACATCTCCTTGTAGAAATCCCATTTCCATTCAGGATGCTTCATAGGTAGCTGGATATAGGCTTCAGCTACAAGGCTGTTTCTGAAGCTAGGACAAAGTTGTCATGTTTTACGGCATTCCAAAGACACTTGGCCCATTCAGTAAACTGGGGAATATCCTTGGCAGCTCTGTTAACTGAATGGTTCTTTATAAATTCAAACAAATGTTTCTTTAGCTCACACACACTCTCACTGTAGGCCGTGCTCACTGTAGCCATGGGGGGGACTCCATGCCACAGCCCAGGGATGTACCAATTGTGCTTTTCTGGATCATACCCCATAATATCTGAAATTGCCATTTCTCTTTGTTGTTTCTCCATCCTTGCTGTAGTTTTGGTCATTTCATTCAGCTGCTCTAAGAGCAGCTGTTTCCTGTCCCTCATGTTTTGTTCATGTGCAGACACATCACAGATGTCCTGATGCACAAATTGGCAGGCGGGTTTGTGCCCTATTTCTGCCATTCTGAGAAATGCGTGGACCACAATTTGCAGTATATCCTTCATTTTGGTGGTATTCTCCCAGGCCATGTTAACGATCGTTATGTCGCTCAGTCCAATCACCAGTGTGGCCAGCTCGTTGTCATGTTGATAACTATTCTCCAGTTTGACTGGTTCCAGGGCTTTCAAGCCTTCTGTGTCTATCACCAGGATGAAATCACAGCCCAGTTCCTGCTGAAAGTTCTCTGCCACTTTAATGAGTGACATGAAGGCGCCTCGCGTACATCGGCCATTGTTCACTGCAAACTGCAGGCCGAACATGGTGTTGAGGAGGGTGGATTTCCCAGTGCTCTGCCCTCCCAGCACTGTTAGAACCAGCATTCTGGACCTTCCCCCCAGCTTGTNTTGTTCACTGCAAACTGCAGGCCGAACATGGTGTTGAGGAGGGTGGATTTCCCAGTGCTCTTCCTCCCAGCACTGTTAGAACCAGCATTCTGGACCTTCCCCCCAGCTTGTCATGGAGCTGAGTCAGAACATCTGTCACCCACTGCAGTGGGATGTTGGAGGCATCTCCATTGATCAGCTCCATGGGAAACCCTTCCAGCATCAGGTCAGCTGCTATGCCTGGGAGATGGGTGAATTGTCTTTGGCTTTCTGCCATTTTACCTTCTTTAAACATTGAGGATTCAGCTTCATAGAACTGCCCCAACTCATGCATGAAATGCTCCACTCCCAGGAAGTTATCAGATATTAATTTATCTAATTCTTCCAGCTGTCTTTTGTCAATGCCTGCAGTTTCACACTTCTCTTTATATTCAGTCCGCATTTGAGAGAGACTCTCCCTAGCAATGTGTGCCCCAGGCTAAATTTCATCCATTTCAGGAAGTAATGTTTCTCCACCGAAGGCAAGTGTCTGATTCCATTAATAAATTTAGCCATACCTTCAGTAAGGTCACATTGGTTCTGTCTTCTACATAACCCCAAAAGTTTTTCTTTCAGCTCAGATTTATAATCTTCAATGGCTGTTTGCCCTTGCCATCTCATTTGACACAGCTCTTTCTCCACTTTAACCAAGCCTTTCCATAGATCCCCTTGGCATCTCAGGGTTTTTCTCTTGTAAGTGGCAACGTCTTTTATTTCCTCAGTGATTTCTTCGGTGCCCTTCCTCGCACTCTGACATTCCTCACAGTCCTCATCCACCTGGATGCCTAATTCATGTGCTGTCACAGCCAGGTCTTCCAGGTTCACTCTCTTGGAAGCTGAAGTCCTTATGCTTCCTATGGTAGATTGCAGCTTGCTCACAAATCCTGCATTACTGCTGGTGTTTTCTCTCATCAGTAGGTGGGATTTGTCCAGTTTCAGCACTGGGGCTAACTTATTAAGAAATCCCAGACTTTCCTTGATTCTCCCATTTTTGCAATGACGGATGAGGTAGTATTTAATATCTGATCCCCGCAGGGATGATAACAGCTCGTATTCTCTCTCATCGATGCTCTTAGTAACTATGAACACTGCTGAGGAGATCTCTGTTAAAAAACTGAACTGCAGCCAGTGGGGACTCAATGTCTCCGCGCAGATTTGTAACCGGGATGGGTTCCGGGAAAAGATCCGAATTCCGCCCCTCACCAGGGAAATACCAGGAAATCTCGACCAGCCCATCTGCCATTTCCCGAGGGACGTTCCCAGACTCCATGTCCCGATGGATAAAGAAATCGTGGTGCTGCTGGGAGGGGCTGAGAACCTCATTGAGGAGTTTGGACTTGGAGAAGCTGCAGCTCCCCAGCCGCACAAAGGAAATGGTTGGCATTGCTGTGAGCACCAGGCTCTCCTCTCTGAACCCTCTGCTCTCTGCTAGGGAGTGCGGCCTCCACTTCCTCACAATGTCCCTCATGGCCCACAGCAGTAGGGTGCCCTTGCGGGTGTCGAGGGCAGGGAGCAGCAGAGGGAGGGAAAACTGGCACATGGACATTTTGGACAGGATCTCCTGCTGTAGGAAACTGTCTGAGCAAAGCAGAACGGCACAGAGAACATCGAGGGGGTGCAGAGAATCACTAGTATTAATGTCACCAAGAATAAATATATCAACACCTGCAATCTGTCCTTCCTCACTGCATCCTTGATGATTAGGTGTCTTCTGAACAAGGTTTGTGCTTCTGGCAATTCCATTCAGAGCCACGACCTTTCTCAGGAAATGCCAAGGTAAATCTTCTGTTGTCTGAGGAGTCCAGTCCTTTAGACTTTCTGAACTGATTTCCAGGATGTCTCTCAATTTGAGCTTCCTGCTCCCATCACTGGCTACTTTTAACATTGACAGGATTCCTTGACATTCTTTTTTTCTCTCTGTAAGAGGATAAAGCAAACAAATCTCAGGGATGAAGGAGTTGTCTTGAACAGAAACAACATTGATGTCTTTTAAAACAATTTTTATTGTGACGTTGGAGTGGCACTTTGAGAGGAACCATACAGATGTGTTACAAGCTGGGTTACACCTTTGTGTTAAGACTGTATTGAAACTGATGAGTTTGAATGCCCCCTTCATTTAAGATAGCTGTAAGAGACAGGTAAGGAGCCCCACCAAAACCCAGGCTTGCCAAAACACTGTGAGAAGAAGCTAGAAGCTTTGACTGAGTCCCAGGTATTGTGCCAAGCAGTGAGCCAACAACCATTCACGATTGCCTGATGAACTGGGATGGTGACCTTCTGACCCCTGAGTCTAGTATAGGACCAGATGGCCATCAGCAGGACACAGAGAAATGCCTCGGGGCTGAAACCAGTCCCGAAGCAGGGTGTATCTGAAGCTGGAGGGATACAGAATCTAAGTGGTGCTAACACAGCATCCTGCTGATTCCCTCCTGAATTTTGACCCAATCCTGGGTGCTGAGAGCAGCAGACTTTTAGTAGGAACTCCAGATGGGTAGTGACAGTTTGGGGAAGGACGTATTTTCTGGGACCTCCTCTATAAATCACCTGCCCAGTCCACTCATACATGTGCTGCTCACTCACCCTCACCTTGAAATGTTCCATGTCTGTCTTGCTGCCAGCAGATTGGAATAAAATGGTCCTTTGCCACTTGGGAACCTCCAAAATTGTTATGTCTTCCAAACTGTGGATTGCCTGAAAGGAAAAGAGAAGGCTTATGTAGCAAGCCATCCTCCCGTCCCCGCTCCAAAGACAGTCTGTGAGTTCTAAACAAATAGCATTTGTAAATTTAACCTACTACTGTTTGTGCGCTCTTTTTCACTCTGGTTAACTCAGGGTATGTCTACACTGCAAAAAAGCCCACAGCAGCAAGTCTCAGAGCCCAGTCAGCTGACTTGAGTTTGTGCTACAGGGCTAAAAACAGTGTATAAGTTCCCGCTTGGGCTGGGCAAACCCTCTTGTCGGGTTTCAGGGTTGGCCTCTAGCCCAAGCAGGAATGTCTACCCTGCTTTTTCTAGCCCCCACAGCACAAGCCCCTTGCACCTGAGTCAATTGACTGGAGCTCTGAGACTCTCCGCTGCAGGGTTTTTTTTTGCCGTGAAGACGTACCCTCAGTTGTGTCCACAGAGCTTCTGGGAACGGAAACGTTCCTTTGAGAATATGTTGAAGATTTACAAAGTAGCATTTTTTGGCCTTGAGATTCCACAAGGCACTTTTCTCTGCAGGTGCACCAGACCTGGTCTGAAGTACTGACACAATAATGCACTGTCTGATGTCTGCTTTCAGGCCCACCCACCTCTGCAGGCTCTTGTACCTTGCCCACACTCCATCAGGAGCCTGGGATTTCCATGATGGAACTTGGGGTGTACATCAACAAACAGATGCGATACCAGAGGGAGAAGGATTCATGGCCAGTGCTACAGATAAACTGCACAGTGGGAGGACAGGAGAGGCTGGCAGTGCAGTTTCTGGAGCAGAGACGTCACTTGCGGGAGGACGCTCGAGTGCAGCAGAAAGACCTGTTTGAGGAGCTGCTTGTGCTAATGGCCTTTGCCTGCACCCGCACCATGGCCTGCGTCCCCTCCATGGTACGATGTGCTGCAGACCAGGAACACCTCAGACAATGCCACGGTTGGGTGGCCCAGGCAACCAGGACTCCGTGCTAGTTGGGCAGGGCAAATCTGCCCCCATGCAGCAGTGACACGGGCATGTCCATGTAAGGAAGGGAAAGGAGAATGGGGAACCAGGGGACACGCAAAAGCCGGGGATTTCTTTGTTGGTGCTGGTGTCACTGTTCAATGTTAGTGAGCAGCAAGCTGATACACTGTAGATTCACACTCCAGTTTGCAGTTCACAAAGTCTCCGTGTAGACAAGACCTAAGTTTTTTGTTTGTGATCTACTTACAGGTAGAGAGACAAGGGTTATGACAGAAAATACCTTTGGGAAGGTTTCTCTCCCACAGCTCTGGGGTTTTCCGAGTCTCTGATTTTAATCTTCCTCCATAGGTTCTGGGGCTTGCAGAGTCTCTGTGTTGTGCTCCTGATTTACATCCTATTTCTCCTCTGCCTCTGGATCTTGCTGAGTCTCTGGTTCCTGCTTCAAATTGATACCCTGTTCCTCCCCTGCCTCTGGATCTTGCTGAGTCTCTGGGTCCTGCTCCTGATTGACACCATATCCCTCCTCTGCCTCTGGATCTTGCTGAGTCTCTGGTTCCCGCTCCTGACTGAGACCATATCCATGCCCTGATTCTGGATCTTGATGAGTCTCTGATTTCTCCTCCGTATCTAAACCATTTTTCTTTGGTCTTGGGGTCTTTGTGAGTCTCTGATTCCTGCTCCAGATTAGAATCATATTTCTCCACTGGCTGTGGAGCTGGCTGTGTGACTGCTGCTTTTTTCTGATTTAACCCATCTGTTTAAAAATAAAACAGAAGAAATGTAAAGTATTGGTACTTAGTGAATAATTCACATTTGCTTTGTCAATGTATGGATAGTCCTCCCTATTTGTCTAACTAGGAACAATCTAGAAATGAGGAAGGGCCTCTCTGCTCATTCTCTTAAGTGTGACCTGCAAAGGAAACATAAATGGCTTTGCTCTTTTTTGCTTCTTTATGGGTGAATAAGGCCTGAAAGGGTTTCCAAAAAGATTCTTTCCCCCTATTTTTCTTTCTTTACAAATATAAGAAACATGAAACTAAGATCTGGTTTGCATTTAATCTCACCCCCAAATAGCTTAGTCCTTAACTGAAGAGTGGGAAGTGAAACATTCTTAGCAAAATATAGCCTTTCCCTTCATTGTTTGATTCCTGTAGGTGTTAGCCGAAAAAAAAAAAAAAAAAAAAGAGGTGACTGTGATGGGCTGTTCACCCTGCACCAGCCCTGATGGGTTGAAGGTGTCTCAGAACAGGCCAATTAACCTACCAGGCTGCACCTGGGGGACAGTCAGGCTTCATTGAGAAGCGCTAATGGAAGATGAAGCCCAGCTGGGCAGGAGCAGGTCGGGGTTGTATAAAGCCAGGAAGTTGAGAGCAGAAGGGGGCTGCAGGGAGAGAGTCTTCAGTCAGTCTCTGGGAGAAGAGAGGTGGGAGGAGGAAACCCAGTGGGGAGAATAAATCCTGGGATCCTAGGTCTAGAAGAAGGGTGAACCCTAGAGGATTTGGGGGGAAAGGAAGCCTGAGAAGGCAGGGTAGGAAGAACCCCAGGGAAACAGCAGCAAGGAAGGGGACTGTGTAGACCTTGGCTGCTGGTTATTGGGCCCCTGGGCTGGAGCATAGTGTAGAGGGAGGGCCTGGGTTCTCCTACCAGCCACTGGGAACTGGTGCAGAACTGTTGGAGGTGCCATTGGGACAGCTAGTCCTATGAGAATCTGATACACCAGGAGAGAGGACCATATAATGACCTAGCCAGAGAGAGCACCACCGTGATGGAGTGACCATCGTCAGGGTTGCCGTATGGGAAGAAGGCTGCTACACAACCTGGTCAGGAAGAGACACTTTTGTGGTGAGTGAACCCCGTTACAGAGACTAAAGTCTTGTCTACATTAGGATAATTCCACGCCACTATGAGAACATACTAAAGTAAATCGCTCCCGTTTAAAGCTCCAGTGCAGTTGTTGACACTTAAGATAGGCCAAGAAAGATGTTAAGGCTTGCCTGGGAGCAAGCGTCCCATGACACTCTGCACTTAAGAAGACAAAAATATCTTATGGGAGTGGAATTTGTCCAGACAGTAACCCTCAGCATATTTTGAAAACCTGAGATTTTTTGGCAATCTGAACTGCAAAATGTGACCGCTGCTGTTGCAAACATTCTAGCCATAGTAACCGCATTATACATTAGATAAGAAGTCGTATGTGCAAAAAGGGAGGATACAGATAAGGGTTACAGTAACAAAGGGTGTAATTACCCCCAATACATCAGGAGGAAGTAAGACCTAGACTAAATGCAGATGGTCAGACAACTGCAGGGCAGCTGTGGGTAATTTTATGGGCTGTCTTTACTAAACGATGATCAACAAATCCAGCCAAAGCTGATTTATCTGAGGTTTATTATTAAACTAATCCGGACTCAAGAGAACTTCTCTCGCTAAACATATAATCACAGTAACATTTTATCTCGCAATTATTGGTTATCAATTAATTGGTTATTGATTGTTGTCCAATTATTACTTATTGATTATTAATTATCAACACAGTAGTCTCTCTCTTTTTACATGTTAGCTTTTTTTCTCCCTATGCTTTTAGCTGTGGTTTTTTTTATTATTTCTAGCCATTGCTTATCAGCCACTGGTGTAGGGATAATGGGCCATACAGCTGATCCTACTGGTTCCGCTCCCTAGGTAAGGTGGATCTTCCACAGGGAGGTCAGGCCCCAGAGGGGAAACTGTTTAAGGCACAACATCACATATGGGGATATTGTTATTAACAATGACATCATATCCTGTGACATCATCATCCTTTTCTTATGTCTTGGTTAATCTCTTATGGCATCCTTCAATCTGCCTGGTGTGCTGAGATCATTGACTGCCGTGCTGACCAGTACTGCCTCGTTTCCTTGAACTCCACTGTCAGTCTGTCTCTCTCCATTTGTTGTCTCTTGTCTTATACTTAGACGATAAGCTCCTTGGGGCCTTTTTGCCCCGTGTTTGTACAGTGCCTATCATAGAATCATAGAACTTAAGATCAGAAGGGACCATTATGATCATCTAGTCTGACCTCCTGCATGATGCAGGCCACAAGAGTTGACCCACCCACTCCTGAAATAACTCTCACCCTTGACTCAGCTGTTGAAGTCCCCAAATAATGATTTAACGACTTCAAGCAGCAGATAATCCTCTAGCAAGCGACCCCTGCCCCATGCTGCGGAGGAAGGCGAAAAACCTCCAGGGCCTCTGCCAATCTACCCTGGAGGAAAATTCCTTCCCGACCCCAAATATGGCGATCAGCTGAACCCCGAGCATGCGGGCAAGATTCTCCATCCAGACACTCAGGAAAAAGACTTTCAATATCCCAACATTTACCATCGGTACTAACTACCAGCGGTGGCACATTATTGACCTATTGTGTAAATCAAGTTATCCTATCAAACCATTCCCTCCATAAACTTATCAAGCTTAATCTTAAAGCCGGAGAGGTCTTTCGCCCCCACTATTTCCCTCGGCAGGCCGTTCCAGTATTTCACTCCTCTGACGGTTAGAAACCTTCGCCTAATTTCAAGCCTAAACTTCCCAACTGCCAATTTATATCCATTTGTTCTAGCACAATGGGGTCTTTATTCTACAAATAATATTGT
Organism: Platysternon megacephalum; assembly: GCA_003942145.1. NCBI lineage: Eukaryota > Metazoa > Chordata > Testudines > Platysternidae > Platysternon > Platysternon megacephalum. The sequence continues at coordinate 71,572 of QXTE01000615.1, read as the reverse complement.
TAGCAACTGGCAAGGCTCATTGCTTCAGTTACCCCTGACGTAGCCTTGTGGTGCAGTATGATCCATGCCGCAGACAGCTGGAACTCCCCAGAGCAACATTGTGTGCATGGTCCTCCGGGAATGCGAGTGCAGATGAGGGGTTCTTCTGGACACTGAAAACATGCCAGGGGCTGGCAGAGTTGGGTGAAACATTCTTAGATCCCCCTTGTTCTCCTGGTGTACCTCAAAGAATGTCTATGTATGGAGAGGACAGCGGCAGCCATGCTAGCAGCAATAAAACTCTCCAGATGCGTTTGAAACGCTTCCATACACGCTTAGAGTTTTAGAGTCAAGAAAGGCCATTTGGAATCCTCGACTCCGACCTGCAGCATAACACAGCCTGGTAAAAAAGGGGTCCTTGATCTCTCTGGCTGCAGCTGCACCTCTCCTTGGATGGCAGTGTGAGCTCTGTCAACATGCCATCACTAATCCCTGGATCAACACTAGTGTGACCAGATGAGGGGAAGATAAGTGATAGTCAGCATGGATTTGTCAAGAAGAAATCATGTCAAACCAACCCGATAGCCTTTTTTGACAGGCTAACAAGCCTTGTGGATAGGGGGAATGTGGTAGATGTAGTATATCTAGACTTTAGTAAGGCTTCTGATACAGTCTTGCATGACCTGCTCATTAAGAAACTAGGGAAATACAACCTAGATGGAGCTACTATATAGTGGGTGCATAACTGGTTGGAAAACTGCTCCCGGAGAGTAGTTATCAATGGTTCACAGTCATGGCGGAAGGGCATAACAAGTGGGGTTCCGCAGGGATCAATTCTGGGACCGTTTTTTTTCACTGTCTTCATCAATGATTTAGCTAGTGGCACAGAGAGGACACTTATAAAGTTTGCAGACGATACCAAGCTGGGAGGGGTTGCAAGTGCTTTGGAGGATAGGATGAAAATTCAAAATGATCTGGACAAACTGGAGAAATGGTCTGCAGTAAATAGTATGAAATTCAATAAGGACAAATGCAAAGTACTCCACGTAGGAAGGAATAATCAGTTGCACACATACAGAATGGGAAATGACTGCCTAGGAAGGAGTAATGTGGAAAGGGATCTAGGGGTCATAGTAGACCACAAGTTAAATATGAATCAACAGTGTAACGCTGTTGCAAAAAAAAGCAAACATCATTCTGGAATGTATTAGCAGGCGTGTTGAAAGAAAGACACGAGAAGTAATTCTTCCGCTCTACTCTGCACTGATTAGGCCTCAATTGGAGTATTGTGTCCAGTTCTGGGTGCCACATTTCAGGAACGATGTGGACAAATTGGACAGAGTCCAGAGAAGAGCAACAAAAATGATTAAAGGTCTAAAAAACATGCTATGAGGGAAGATTGGAAGAATTGGGTTTGTTTAGTCTGGAAAAGAGAAGACTGAGAGGGAACATGATAACAGTTTTCAAGTACCTAAAAGGTTGTTACAAGGAGGAGGGAGAAAAATTGTTCTCTTTAACCTCTGATGATAGGACAAGAAGCAATGGGCTTAAATTGCAGCAAGGGAGGGTTAGGTTGGACATTAGGAAAAACTTCCTAACTGTCAGGGCAGTTAAGCACTGGAATAAATTGCCTAGGGAGGTTGTGGAATCTCCATCACTGGAGATTTTTAAGAGCAGGTTAGACAAACAACTGTCAGGGATGGTCTAGATGGTGCTGGGCCTGCCATGAGTGCAGGGGACTGGAATTGATGACCTCTCCAGGTCCCTTCCAGTCCTATGATTCTATGAAAATGTTGACTATTATATTATTGTAATCTGACATGAGATGTCCCATTATGACATAACTTGACAATTATGCACCACTACTATGAAAATAATAAAAGTATTGTAAAAATGAAAATAAAGTAGAAAGTTTTTTAAAACAAAAAGTTTTAATTTTTTTTCTGAAATTAAATTTTCTGATTTCTTTTTATGGGAATTTTCACTGAAGTAGATATGATTTCATGAAAAAAAATCATTTAAATTGATATGACATTGTCGGACAGAAAACTTTTAACAAAATTTTTCTGACCAGCTCCACTGTCAACCTTTTGAATGCACATGAGCATTTTATGTACTCTATGGCCTTGCTAAAATATACCAAATCATCCAGAGCACTTATGGAACAATGGGCCAAATGCTTGATTCCTAGTCAAGTGCAGCTGTGTTCCAGCATTGTCAGAACAAATCATTGCAAAAAATGGAATCTCCATATTTTATTTTTACAATCCAGCAGAGCTTCAAAATCCTGGAGGTTGCTGGTTCCATTAAGAATTTCCTTTGATTGTTGGTAACTTAGTAACTTTTGAAGTAGGACTCGGATCTGATGATAACTTTTTTTTTATAATCTTGTTCTTATCCCAGATAAACAGCAACACAGGGATGCCATGGTAACATCCAGAGATACTTAGCATAGGTCCAGTGGGTATAATTAAAACTTCTTTGGAAAAAAAAAGTTCTGTAATGACGCAAGTTGCAAACTAAATTATACTGTAACACATACTTAATTACTTAGCTATAAAGTGAGAATATGCCATGCACAACAACAACTAGGGGAATCTCCAGATGCTGAAGTAAACTTGGAACAAAAAAATTACAGACACTGGTTTGTTTCACTCACGTTAGCCCAGCTCCTATGCCTGGTCTAATAGTTAAAACAAAGCAAAACAAAAAATTGATTGATGAATATATCTACAACCAAAGTAAGCACTTTGGGTCACTCTGATCCATTGAGTTCTGTTATTTGTTTTGTGTGGTTTCAGCCTTTGGGTGACCACTGGTATGTTCATGAAAGTGTTTGCAAACCCCAAACTTTTCACAGATATTATTGCAAATTCTTCTGAAAATTGGTCCCAGAAAGGGCACTTTTCCACCTTTCATTATTCTCCAGATGAAAAGGTTTTATGTTCATCCCTTCAAGCGGGGAGTAGGAAGTATATCATATGGCTTAGGTGTCCTGTCTCCCAAAAGAATAAATAGCAAAGACTGAATCGTCAAGATGAGCAGTTTGTGAACAACCCATAAATGAACATCATTTGGCCCACCTACTACTGTCCAAATACTTATAAATACCAAATTCATTCAAAGGAAATCAGGTTCATTTGACAAATGATTTGCTAAGCAAAAACTGAGTCTAATTCCCAGTGAATACTGTTTTAAAGGAATAGTTTGGCTTTGCCATGTGACTTCTCTGAAAGAGATGTCAGAGTCTTGGTTTTGTGTCATTACAGATAGGCTAACATCACAGGTCTCTCATTATGCATCAATGCAGGACTGGTTCTGTCGGTGGGTAAGTGAGGGTGTGGGTGAGGGTGTTTATCCGCACTCCTAATACATATCTTGTACAGGTGAACAAACGGCAGCCACTTCCTAAATCTGTGTGGCCTTTTATCCAGGTCCCAGTGAAATCAATGGGAACCTTTCACTGGCTTTCACCCTAGGAACACAGCACCACTGGTGGTGCTAGACTTCCTACAGATGCTGGGTCTTCCTTTCACTCCAGCTGTAGGCCCAGAACAGTCATGGAGTGGCATGTAAGCAGCATCTTGTGACAAAATGTGGCAGGACCCATTTGGGCATGCACTTCCCCAGAGCCCTCGCTGGTTGATTTTGCTATAATGTCTCTGCTGCAAAGCTCCCTGAATCATTCCTTCCATGGGCCTTTGCATTGTTCTGATTGAGGCCTGTAACGTTACTGCATGAGCACGTAGAACAGAAATCGGAATATAGTTAAATCTCTTATTTAAACAATTGTTTAGGACTAGAGCGAGGTGACATTTTTCAACTGAAACTTTTTTCCCTGCAAAAAATTCAGATTCTGGTAAACGGAAATACCTAGTGTTGATTTCACTGAATTGTTTTGGTAAGGGGGGGAGGGAAACTTTTTTAAAATGTCAGAAAAAAATAAATATTTTGTTTTGATTTTTCTTAAAAAATCTTTCAATTTTATTCGTTCAAAATTACTTTTTGTTTCAAAATTTCCTTTAATTTTATTTTAAAAAATATAAAAATAATTATTACAAATTGCACAAAACCAAATCAACATGTTTCATTATTGGTCAAACAAAATGTTTCATTTGACCCAACATGAAACTTTTTTTTAAACTTTTCAATTTACCAAAATTTTGGTTTTGGTTCAACCCAAAACAGTTCCTCTCCCAGCAATTTATCTTTGGGGTTTCCAGTGAACTGACAAATCTATTTACACAGCTCTAGTTAGGAGCGATGGCTGTTCACACCCACCATTTCCTAAAGGGCTAACTCTCCATTGCTACACTTCTCAAGATCCCTCTTCCTGAGCATTAGGAGACAACTGAAGACTTTGACACAGGAGTTCCTGCAATGTCTTGTTATGTCGGAAGGTGTCAATAGAATGAACCAGATATGAACCACATATGAGATAGAAAGGCCTCAAACCTATAGCACAATCTGTTGGTAAAACATCTAATTGTAAGTGTGAGGCACAGAACAACTAAAGGGACTAAAGACAAGATTTGTAAAGGTATTTAGGTGTTGCTCTGCTCCGTATCACTAGGCCTGAGTGACTTAGCCCTTAGCCCTTGTAATGCCGAGTGGAGAAATGCCTAAAAATCTGGGTTTAACTGTCAACACGCACCAAAAGTTTGCCTGAAAGATGTGTCCAAAGCAATATGGCTTAGCTGTCTCTTCACTGTTGCTTCCAATGGAGGCACCTTGAAATGCCTCTGGGAACGCATTACTCAAGGCAATGACATGCTACCACTATATGATTCACTCTGAATATTTCTGCTGTAACTTCACAGCTCGTTGGCTTTTAGCTCATGCTCAGTTGGCAGAAATAGGGGTTTGGGTGGGTTATTCACTTATGGATGTCACAAAGGGCCACTCTGGGCCTTCTGTCTATTCAGCGGGAGGGGCAGCAGATTCCTTCACCCTCCCCACCATCTTGGACGTGTGGATTCTGTGCTCACCTCTTTCATTTGATGGGGCCACTCTCCGGTTGCACAGAGCTAGCACAGACAGACCCCCACCAAGGCATGGGTCATCAGGCCTAGGAGCAGTATGGGGTATCGTACCTCAGGCCCCTTCACCTTTGGACAGGTCCCAGCCTCATCCCTGACAGTACTGGACAAACCCTGTGGGGATATAGTACAGGAGTTCATGCAGGGCTGCCCAATGGAAGTTTTGAAGCTTGGTATGCTCCTGCCATAACGATGCCTCAGTCCCCAGTGTTTCTTCAGCCTCTGCGGCTGCCCTATGACCAGGCTGTGAGCAGGCAGCACCCCTCAACCCTGAAAATAAAGTGCCAGGAGGTAGGGCTAACTAGATGGCAGGGACAGCAAGGGGGAAAACTGAGTCAGCAATGGGTGAGTTGGAGAGGGAAACTGATTCACGACTGCTTTTCAGAGAGGGGAAACCAAGGCACAGCAAGAGAAGGAGGGCCAGCAGAGCCGCCAGGCAAGGATGACTGAGGGCTCGGTGCTGTTCTTTGCTCTGCTGAGACAGGTCAATTAGTGGACCCAGGGTTCAAAGCAGGGTGAGGAATTGGCCTCCCTGTGCTATAGGGCATACACCTTGGAAGCCACAAACAGCAGCTCGACAGGGTGAGTCAGTCAGGCCCCAGCTGACGGCCAGTGTCTCTGAACAAGTACATGGATAATTCCCTTGCTTAGCTCTTCTGTCCTCTGACCTAAAAGGGGCTTCAGGAGGCTTCCGCAGCCCCTCCATTGTTTCCATTCATGACTGGGACAGTGGGAGTTTACTGAAGCCAGCTGGGATCCCCACTTAGAGTTAGGAAGGGATTGACAGGCCGCCAACGTGCCAAATTCAATACACAGAGAGAAAAGTCCAAGCAAACAGTTTGTGAACAACTCAGAAGTGAAAATTACCCATCTGAACATTGTCATATATGCTTAAGAGTTACAAATATGGTCAAAGAAAATCAGTACTGCTTTTATGAATGATTTGCTTAGCAAAAAAGGAGATAAATTCCCAATGAATACTATGTCAATGGCATAGTTTGATTGTCTCAAATGGCTGCTCGATCTGGCCATATCATTGCAATTGTGGTTTCATGACACAACATCTTGTTGCCACAGGGAATAACTAACTCTTCTCTCATGATGGGCCAGTTTGTCTATGGCTGCATAAGTAGAAGAGAGGGTATCAAGCCATATTCTCTCCCCTCCCACCCCCGTGTACAGATTTTGAAAAGCCATACGAAGTACAAACATCTTCTATATCCTTGATTACATGGTCCCGCTACTGTTTTTGTAGCAGCCTCCATCTGTGACACCCAACACACCAAGGATTTAACTGGGGATCTCTGGAAGTAAAGGCAGGAGTTAGTACAGCTTGAATTAAAGAGCAACAGCTTCAGCCCTTTGGCATGTAGGAAGGTCGGAGACACACGTTCACGAGTGGGTTACACGTTCACTGTGAATGGTATCAAGTGCCTATATGAGGTGGGAGGTCCCAGCACCAGTGATGCTGCTAGACTTCCCACACTTTCCACAGCAGTGGCACCCCAGACTAAGCGTGGGGTGGAATACAAGATAACATCCTGGAATGTAAGCAGCGGTGGCCACGTCACCAGGCATTTCCTCAGAACTCCCATCATCCTGTGGAGCCAGGGTGTCTCTGAGAACTGGCGCTGCAGTGAAATCCCATTGCCCCAGTCTTGTCACAAGCCCTGGTCCTGTCACATTTGAGTCATATTATCACGTAGAAGAGAAATCCAAACGTTGTTCAATCCCGTATATCAGTGATTAAGGGTGATGCAAAATCCACTGAAGTCAACCCGGCGATTTTCCATTGATTTTGTTGGGCATGAGTTCTCTTCGGTTAAGGCCTAATCCAATGGCTATTCACACACAGCAGGTCCACAGAGCTTGTTGCCTTTTGCCCAAGTTCTTGAGGTCCCCTTTCTAAGCAGAGGAGTGAAATGAGGAACTTGACACAGGATTTCCTGTGCCCTCTTGTTATGTAGGGGGCATGAGTAGAAGGAACTGGATAATAGCAAGGTCTCTAAGGCCATCACTTGGTGAAAATATGAGGGGGGGGGGTGCGGGTTCATATTGAAAGATGGAGTTTGAAAACAGTGAAAGGGACTAACTCTCAGCAGAGCTTTGAAAGTTTGCTTCAAATACTTTTTAAAAGTTGTATAGGGGAGTGCTTCTTCAAAACTATTTCCAGTGGAGAAGCCTTGGAATGCCTCTGGGAGCTCATTAACCAGGCAATGACGCACTGCCACTACATATTTATTTTAAATATTTCTGCTGTGACTTCACAGCAAAGAGGGAGACAATTTCCCCCAAAGATCTTGTTGGGTCTTAGATTTTGCAGAGTGAGGGATGGAGATGGTCTTAGACCTGAGGCTTTGTGAGTTGGGAGAGTGGTTGATGTGAAAAGATTCCTGAGGGCTGTCTTGACCAAACCACTTCTCTAGTTCACTAATTTGGTCTTTGCAGAATTGACAGACAGCAAAGGACATCCTAAGACAGGGCTTGTAAAGACGGGTGTTTGTAAATTTCATCCTAAGCAGAAAATCTATATAGCAGGGAGTAACTGATGACCTTGTAAATCACCCTCATCAACTGCTTACTGTTGTTCAGACCCGAACACCTTTGCTACGGGAGCAGGTTAGAAGCAGGGGAAATAAAACCCATCACCATCCAGGTAAGTTTTGAGATCTGCAAATACAGCCCATGTGAGTTTTCCAGCAAGGTTGAGTATTTTATGCTGTTCTTTTCCTGCTTAGCTCTACCAATGTAAAAGAAAAAGAAAACACTTTATTCGGATTCACTCCAATTTAATTCCCCCCTCCATCAATCAGTCTCCAACTAATTCACCTAAAGTACGATGAATGACTCTAAAATCTTCATCACAAACTTCTCTCTTGAAAAATCTTCATATTATTTTTATTTGCTATTTTAATTTTAGTTTTGAAATCTATAAAATAGGTTTATTAGATGCTAGTCCGTAAGCAATGACCACCCGCCACACCATATTTAATCCATTCCTGTTTATGACCACTCATAAATATTTTCTTTTTAACACAGAAAATTTAACTCAGTCACCTCAAATCAAATAATAACAAATATAGGGTCAGATTCACTAGTAGGCTTCAGCTGCTTTCCACACTCTGGTGACAGAGTTAACTGGTCAATCAAACAGTGTTTATGGCTACTTTGCATTTTTGGAGCAGCATAAATAATCTAAAGTGTATCCGTGAGTCCTGCTGATAAATTACTGTTTCAATTCTTGTTTCAATTGGGGTTTTGTGTAAAGCTGGTCAAAATTCTCCACTGAAAATTTTTTTTTCCCAATTAAAATGGCTTTTCAACTAAATGTAAATTTTGTGAAATAATTTTGTGATGAAAATAATCAGAGACCAGTTTTCAATCATTAGTTACTTAATGAGGTAACTCCGTTTCATTTTTGCATGTAGAAATAAATACCTTTTTGAGCATTTATGTGCTTAGATGCAAAGGTAAGAGATATGGTTATCCTTGGATGAAAAATGGGATTTCTGAAGGTGTTTAACAATGCAATAAGAATAAAATAGAATGCGTATCATGGAAGGGCTGATTGCAAAGCATAGCTAAGGTTAAATTTTTCACTTACAGTTAAAGTCTTTGATTCACTATGAGTGAAGAATAGAATGAATCATCTTCAGATTTTCCACTCTAATTATTTTGAGTATATACTGTTCATGGCAATATGTAACTCAAGCCAATTTCCTATAGTTCCTTGAGTTACATATTGCTCATTTTTATTTTTGGACAAAGTCTACCACTTCAGTCAATGCATCTTGACATTCACCTTGTCACCGGTCAATATCTGTTGATTATTCCTATCCTTGTTTTGTGTCATGGCAGGTGGATTAGCGGTATTCCATATACCCATTATTTAAACTGAGTACATGGAGCCCACACAGAATGTGACTGAATTCATCCTTTTGGGACTTTGCCACAATGAGATGTTACAGCCAGTGTGTTTTGTGTTCTTTGTACTCCTCTATATCGCTACTGTGCTGGGAAATCTTCTCATCATTGTCACTGTAAAGAGCACCCAGTGTCTGAAGTCTCCCATGTATTTCTTCCTCAGCTACCTGTCCTTTGTAGACATGTTCCTTTCCTCTGTCACGGCCCCAAAACTGATTGCAGACTTCTTTGTGGAGAGGAAAACCATCTCCTTTGACGGCTGCATAGCACAGCTGTTTGTGGTCCATTTCTTTGGGTGCACTGAAATCTTCCTCCTCACAGTGATGGCGTACGATCGTTACATTGCGATCTGCAAACCCCTCCATTACACAACCATCATGACTGGGTGTGTTTGTGGCTCCCTTGTGATGGCTTCATGGGTGGGCGGCTTTGTGCATTCCATGGTTCAGACTCTCCTGACCATCCAGTTACCCTTCTGTGGGCCCAACGAGATTGACCACTATTTCTGTGATGTGCACCCTTTGCTGAAACTGGCCTGCACTGACACTTACCTTGTTGGCGTCATGGTCATTGCAAATACCGGAATGATTTCCCTGACCTGTTTTGTTGTGCTGGTTGTGTCCTATGTCATCATCTTAGTCTCCCTGAGAACTCGCTCCTCCGAAGGTCGTCGCAAAGCTCTTTCCACCTGCGCTTCCCATATTGCTGTAGTGATTATATTTTTGGGGCCATGTATCTTCATGTATTTAAGACCTTCCACCACCTTCTCAGAGGATAAGATGGTCACGGTGTTCTACACCATTATCACTCCTGTGCTGAATCCCTTGATCTACACCCTGCGCAATAAGGAGGTGAAAAATGCCATGAGAAAATTAGGGAGCAGAAAAGTGACATTAGGGGTGAAATGAAAAATGTGATGTGTAGAATGATGGTAGTTCTGCAAAGTAATGCTATTCAGCAGGAATTTTAGAGAAAAGAGATTTTAATATCACAGGTGTTCAGTTTTTCTGTGAAAATTCCCAATGATTTTCTCTGAATCCTGCTATTGCCATTCTACTTGGATGTGAACGCTTGCAGCATTTAAGGCTCAGTGAAAAGTGGAAACTTTTCCAGTTCTTTCTTCAATTTTATACCTAATGTCAGTTAGATTATTTATTATCATTATCGTAGTCCCAGTAGCACTGGAGCAGTATAACCCAGCAATAGCCCTGGACTGCGGCTTTGAAATCACGGGTACTAGTCTTGGTTCTGTTATGTTCAGTCACTTCCTTTCTCTGAACCTCTGCTTCCCTCCCACGTTTTGCCATTTTAGACTGTAACCTCTTCCTGGCAGGGACTGTCTCTTACTATATATTTGTACAGCACCAAGCACATGGAGTCCCAGTTTCAGTTGAGGCCACTAGGCAATGCTGCAATACTACTAATAGTAACAATTTTGCATTATGTTCTCATGAACATTTAGGCATGTGCACATTATGAGGATCTGTTAAATGCAAATGTGTATATATATAAACTAGTATAAAACTGTGTGAATCCTTTTGAGCTTCTCATATGTCCTTTTTTGGCTATATACCTTTGCAAACAATTATGAGTGAGGGAGAAACAAAGCTTATTGCATCTTAGGTGTAGCATGCAGAATTCCGAACCATCTAGCTTTGCGTTTAAGTACAATGCAATTTATGTCATGTCAGGGTAGTACATTTTAATTAAGCTGCCCTCAGATGGTTGCGCAATATGGGTCTCTCTGGAATTAGTGCTATTTTGGACAGAGTCATGGAAGGGGGTTCTTTCGACCCATCTGAAAAGAGAATGTTTGTGAGTGGCAATGGTTAAGACATTTGAAATATGGTGCATGACCCATAATGAACAACTCCACCCTCATTGGAACACCGCAATCCAACCAAAAGAACAACAATCCTGGTGATGAGATGCTCATTCGGTTCAGATTCGCCTCCATTAATTACAATGACACTACTTACCCTCCTAAAGAAGTGACATTCAATTTGAGACATTAACACTCCTCCTCACAATCAATAGATTCCTGCAAACTCTCTGAGTGTGACTTCAGAACACACAAAGCGGAGCATATCTCCAGTTGTGAGAATAAGAGACTCCTCTAAAACAAATCTATATGTTCCAGTAAGGGACCACCCTCTCTCCAGCAGCTGTTCCCTCCCTCTGCTCCCATATCATACACATGCAGAAAGATTATCTTTTTAGAAGATGAGCCATCCAGGCCACCCAAGAGAGCTGCCCCACTTGGATACCATGGTTAGCAATCTCCGGAGAAGGAGCAAGACTTAAGCACAAGGGTGAAAAAGTTGTCTCTCATGTACAAAGCTAACAACAATAGGTCAAGAAGCAAGGAGCTGTATTGTGATGACTAGATTATTTCATTCAACCAACCAAACAGTTGGTAGAAGGCAATGATATTTGGTTGATGTTGACTTGAGATGGTTTGAGATGGGTGGGAAAGGACCTCCTAAATCATCACCTCCTCCACCTGTGGGTTCCTGCCTCTTGGAATTTGCCCCACAGTAGAAAAGAGCCATGTCCCAGAAGTCCTGATACTGCATTATGAGGTCACATCACCATGTGATGGTATTATATCATAAGAACAGCTTGGTAAAATACTTGTTGATTCAACATGAAGATAACATGTCATCACACCATGATGCTGGTTTACAATACCCAAAACAAACTTAAGGCTATTTAACTGGACTTCACCCCCAGCACGCAGAAACCAGACAAGGCAAGCAGAAACCAGACAACCTCAGGAAATTTAATGGAATATATGGTAATGTCACCATCTCAGCTATTTATTAAATTCCCCTTTGGAGATGAATCTTTACATCGCTCTTGAGGAAGTTGAGATAAAATACAAACTTCAGGGGAACTTGTAGGGAGTACACCAGGCCCAGTCTGTAACTTGGGAGAAACTATACACAGAATTTCATTGGGGGGGAGGGGTGCGATTGCTGTGGAGATAGCAGAGAGGTTACAGCTACTGTTCCCCCTTTTCCTTCATCTTTCCTCACAATCCTCTTTCCCTAACTACCTCTTGGAAGTCATGGCTGAATCCCCTTCCTCTCCCCACGTCTCTGGATGGTTGGTAAATGGGAATAGGAGGGGGGGTGAAATGGGGTTTTCCTCATTCCCTGACACGTGGCTGGGCGTGAGAGTCTGCTCTCTCTCCCTTCTTTTGGCTTGCTCTGCTCACCAGCTCCTGGAAAATGTTCCTAAGAATTACTGCCTTTGGTATCAGTCAGAGCCTGTAAAACGCCTAAACCCTTGAGCTCTGGCTGCAGATTTGGCTGCAAAATACTAATAACTCGGTGACATAAAGTGTTTGTGTATTTTGAACTCCTAGTTATTGTGACCATAGTGCTTAGTGAGCCGTTACCTTGGTGAACACCTATAGCGCTGCCCAGAGGAATCAAGCATTGGGAAGTCCCCAGCAGGTATAAATCGGCATAGCTCTGTTGAAGTTAGTCAGTGAACCAGATCCCCAGCTGGTGTTTGGAGTCCAGACAGCCATGCCAATTTATACCAGCTCTGGATTTGGTCCTATTAACTTTTAAAGTGACAGGACATTAGATCCAAAAATAAAGTATTTTGCTTCCTGTTCTCACTGTTCGTAACTATGATCACAGACTCTCCACGAAATCTGTTAACAATTCTTAGAGTGGGTTCCCTTGAGTATATTTAAAAGTTGGTTTTAAGGGGGTCCTGGTGCGATGCAACTTTTGAATAAGTCACAGCAGCAAATCCAATTCCAGCTTTTAGCTAAATAAACCTCAAATGTTTGCCGCCTAGAACTAGGCTGAAGCAATATAAAATGTAATTGCTTTGCAAATGCTGCTGGAATCAGAGTTTGGACCCCCAGGTGCATGAATTTCACATAACTTACTTTAACTATTTCTCCTTCAACTTCCTCCCGAGGAGTTAAACGACTGCCAGAAGACGAGAGCGAACTGGTCAGAGAGATATGGAAGGAAGTTACTCACTTAGGTCAAGGTCTGCCAGCAAGGACAGAAATAGCCACTGGTCCCTTCTGAGCTCAGAAGGGCCTTGGTATGAAAATTTAACTCGGTGCTGACAGGGTTAAATACCCTCCCCAGATCCTTAAGCACATCATTAGTGACCTCTAGATTGCACAGAGGGACCCTAAGAATGGGTCTCATTTCTGGCCCAGGGGTGAGGTTTAAACATCATTCAGCAACAAACTCTTTACTGGACCAATTGGCCAATGCCACACTTTAAATAGCCCTGTACGAACTAGGCTTCCCTGTAGGTTCTTAAACTGATTGCACCTGAAAGACTTTAATTCAGGACCAGGTTAAAGTAGCAGAAATTAAAAAAAAAAAACACCTCAGAAAGTATTGATAATGAAGCCAATGTAACCATCCCACCTGTCTGTCTGTCTGTCAGTCTATCTGTGAATCTCTAATGCATCCTTCATCTAGCACTAAATAGAGGGATTCACTGAAATATAATTAGTCTTCTTCTAGGACTGTAGCCTTTGCTCCTTCCACTGATAAGCCATATTAATTTTAAATAGCCTTAAAATAGCCTTAAAAATCTGGCCCTAAACCCATTGATGTTAATAGGAATCTTCCTATCGACTTCAGAGGGCATTTGACTGGGTCCCTAGTGCTGGCTCAGTCCAATTAAACTCTCCCCTTTGAGGAACATGTTTTCCATTTTCCATTCATGTTTTGTTGGTTGTTCTGTATTTAAAATGAGTCGAGGCTAGAGAGAGGGGTTGGACTGACAGAGCCGGAGAGTGAATGTTCTACAGTTATTGCTAGAACAGGTGCCCACCACGCAGACAAACAAATTCCCCCGAAATGTGTCTCAGCCATGACAGCTTCCCCGATCTATGGAGGCAAAGTACAGCAGCTGGTGAACTAGGTCTCTGAGCTGTTATGTGGATAGGTTGCTCCCTTAGTTTGCCTGGCTTTTGTCTTGAAATGGGGTGTAAGGGGCTTCCACAGCCCCTCCCTTGGTTGAAGTCATGACTGGGACAGTGGGAGTTTACCTAAGCCAGCGACTGGGAAGGGATCGTCAGGCCATCAACCGATTAAACTCAATACAACGACGGAAGAGTCCAAGTGAATAGTTTGTGATTATGCCCAAATAAATTCAAGGGATTCCTTCGTGAAGGTACATTACAAATCACACGTGCTGTCCAGGCAGCTTTGTAAACAGCTGGTGGCTGGAGTGTATGCCCTAGAGTTGGTGGATTCAATGATACACACATGTTGTACATTTCGGCTGTCATTCTGCAGCTCCAACATCATCAATCATTTCTTCTGTGACATCCCCCCGTTGCTGGCACTCTCCTGCTCTGACACCCGCATCAATGAGATTGTGATGTTTGCTGTCATGTGCTGCATTATAGTGAGCAGCCTTGTGACTGTCCTCCTCTCCTCTGTCTATATCACCTCCACCATCCTGCAGATCCGCTCCACTGACGGCCGGGTCAAAGCCTTCTACACCTGCTCTTTCCACTTGACCGCTGTGGTCCTGTATTTTGGCACCATCATCTTCATGTATTTACGTCCCACCTCCAGCTTTTCCAAGGACACAGACAAAGTGGCCTCAGTGTTTTACATGCTGGTGATCCCCATGTTGAACCCCCTCATCTACAGCCTGAAGAACATGGAGGTGAAGGACACCTTAAGGAAAGCAAGTTTCCCAGACACTTCAGTTTAAACACACTGGATTAGATAAAACAATACAAAAAGATATAGTTGTACCATCTCAGTCTGAAGAGATTATTTGTTAGCTAAAGAAGGGGTGAGAGTAAAGGGTCTCAATCTTTCTACCCTCTTTGAGCAAGGGGAGCTCTGTGGCTTGGCATGTCAGTTTGGGGTAAAGTTGCTTACTGTGCTAATTAAGCTTTTAAGCATTTACTTTAGCCTATATGAAAACCCAGAGACATAATGGAAAGCACTGGCTTCCATGACTATGTAATTGCCTATTTTTTTCCAACCAAGGAGGTCGTCCTATTAGCTGAAGGGGTAGGAGTTGGGTCTGAGGCTTTTCATGCTGGAGATCTTGAATTCAATACCTGCTGTTCACCATGGTGTCTGCTTGTGTGTGTGACTGTAATTCAGGACAATAACATGTACCTGCTGAGAAGAGAGGGAGAGATGTGTTGGTGTTTCCCCATCGATAGAAACTGCCAATTTGGAGCATTCGGGAAGTTTTATACGGAGATGTGTGATCCCTGAAGCAACCGGGAATTCCTGAGCTCAGAGAGACACGACACCTACTTAATGTGCTCAGTGAACCAAAGCCACCCTCGGTGTATCTCATTCCCTGGGGATTAATTCGGCCCACTCTTTCCTACTGTGTTATTAAATGATGCAATTTCTACCAAAGTTACAGAGTATGAAGTTAGGGGTAGATTTCATCCTGCTGTTTTCAGAGCAAGCCGGGTACTGCGTAGAACTGATCTAGAAAGGGGGGTTGTTTGCAGAGACTGAAAGCTTTTGGCTGAAAATTTAACATTTCAGCTTGGAAATACCACGGGGTTGCATCCAATACCACACACCACTGATCTCTTCATTTCAAAATGCTTTTCCTCTTTGTTTCAGAATCAGTGCAAGTGCAACAGAGCCCTGTAGAAACAGGCAAAGTTCTCCTGGTTTCACATGGTGTGTGTCACCAACTCAAAAACTCAGAGTAGAATGACTCATTACGTTTTTTCACGCCCTGCAGGACATTAACACATGGCTTTGGAGTGTGCAGAGAGATCCCTACTTCAAAGAGCTTGCAAATAAGGTCTTTATTCTACAAAACACCTAGCACCTCCACCAAGCCTAGTGCTGCTTGCTACTTATGAGTCAATGGGAGCACTCTGAAGAGCCAAAACTACACCAGAGAGCAAAGATCTGGCCTTAATGGTTTCCAATGCCTCTCCCCAAATAAATGCTAAAACTTAATGGAAATCACTTGTCAGGACACGTGATTTCCATTATGTTTTAGCATTTGTTTGGGGAGAGCCATCTCTCTCCTGCACCAGGGCAGCCACTGAACTGGGTCTGGGAAGGGGTGGGGTGTCTCCCCCGCCACAGCAGCAACTGAGCTGAATGGGAAGGAGGGACATCTGTCCTTGGCAGCCGCAGCCATGGAGCTGTAGAGAGTCACGTCTCTTTCCAGCCGGCACAGCCCTGCACGTCCCAATTTCCCTTCACTCCCATCTCACCCCACTGCTGCGCCACCTACTCCCTAATCCTCCCAAGGCCACCACCTCATCTGACGCGTGCATCTCCTCCAGTGTCGAGGTGCATGGCCCTCCATTCCCCTGTGCACGGCCACCCAGGCACACACCTTAGGGGGAACTATGGAAATGACCCTTCTGAATGGAATCACTATTATAAAAATGGTGTGTTGGATGACGGTGGTGCAGGTTTTGACAGATGAGATGAAGATGAAGATCTTGATTTTTATGGTTTCACACGCAAAGAGTAGCCTTCAACTTTCTAGGCAAATGCCTTTTATTTCATGGGAAAAGAGCAATTCATGAATGAAAAATAGTAAATTCCCTGTGAAAGAGGGGACGATTTAATTTCTGTGCCCTTCCATGCTGGGATCTCTTCAATGCATGGCCAGGGATTTCATCTTGTGAAATGATCCAGTTGTAACACTAACAGCTCCTATGCATTGCAAATATCCATTCTCTTCCTACAGGTCTCAGTACTAGGTTGCTTCTGAAATACAGATGAGCCCTTCCTGCACAATCTCCTGTATGGAGATGTTCCTAGTGGCAGCCTCTTGTCCCTGCCCAGCAACCTGGTGAAGCTAGGGAAGAGAGACTGTGCATACTCCCCTGCCTTCTAGTGACATCACACAGGCGGACGGGGCATCATTAGACCTACATTCCTCAAACTTGTGCCCATGAGGATGCTTAGGGCTTCTCTGCACTGTGCCTAGGTCTGGTGGATATTGCTAGACTTGCTTAAAGAGGTAACCATAACATGGACACTACCCATTAGACCACATCCCCTGCTGGTGTAAATGGATGCCTCTCCCTGGGAGTCATTGGGCCAGATTCACAGCTGGTATAAATCAGCCTAGTTCCATTGAAACCAAAGGGCCAGATCTTCAACTGGTGTGAATCTGAGCACGTTTTGAATCATGAATGGGACAACGTACCAAGACACAATCACTTGACATCTTTAAATCAAGACTGGGTAGCTCTCTAAAAGAGATGGAATATTTTAATTAATGGGCGAGGTTCCATGCCCTGTGTTAGCCAAAGGTCAGACTAGAAATCATGAATCTATGGAAAAACTGGGTCACTTAAATGAAGTCAATGAGCCAATCCCCAGGCGGTAGAAGTCATAGAAGTCAATGGCCCAGCTCCCTCGCTGGTGGAAATCGATGTAGCTCCACCGAACTCCTGGCTGGCTGATAGGGCTGAACGTACATTTGCCCTGAGGTAAAGGTGAAGCATTAGTGAAGGCTGGGCTATGGGGCAGTATCCCAATGGAGCTGAAAGCAGTTTAGTTAAAGGGACACAGTGATGTGTGGCTGCTATTCTTGGGGTCCCTGGGCTGGGACCTGGAGTAGTGGTTAGGCCACTGAGGATGTGGCCTTCAATTGGACTACAGTCAAAGGGATCCAAACTACTTAGTGGCCCAGCTGGAGAGCTAGGGCCAGAAGGACCCAGAAAAGACAAAACCGTTGCCTCCAGGGAGGAAGCTCTGGGGGTATGGCCAGATACCAGGGCTGGGACTGTTTAAAGACTTTGGACATACAAAACCAGAAGGGGTGCTTGTGAGAGGTGGGTGCCACGCTGTTACAGACCCCTAAAGTCATTAAAGGGGTCCCTTAGAGATTGTAATTTCAGCACATCAGTTCACAATCCCAATGAGGGTCTCTGTGACCGAACCCATCACACTATGCACTTGGGTTTCCTGCATTTCCAGAAAGCATCCCAGCCCCTGAGTCATGTGCTATTCCAGTCTGGTTTGCTCTCAATCTCTCCTTTCAAAGTTGTTCTACTGTGGATAACTAGTTCAATAACCATTGGAACAGAGACATGAACTTGAGCATCTCACCCCCTAGGTGGATGCCCCTAGCCACCAGCTTATAGAATCATTCTCTCTTTCTGGACCTGTGATTCTTCCCGTATTTTGTCCACTGATCTCATTTGGCACCTGCAGACCTTGTTGGAATACAAACAAATTAAAAATAATAACAATACAATAATGAACAATACTCCCAAAGGATCTGCAAATTTACATTGCATTGGGCTGGGAATTGAATTCACCTGTTTCCACTCTGGGTCACTAAACCAGTACTGAGTTAAACAGATTCAAGAATTGGTTAGGAGTTTATTCATTGCTTTCCTCAGGGCGTCCTTCACCTCCGTGTTCCTCAGGCTGTAGATGAGGGGGTTAAGCATGGGGATCACCAGCATGTAAAACACTGAGGCCACTTTGTCCGTGTCCATGGAATAGCTGGAGGGGGGACGTAAATATATGAAGAAGAGGGTGCCAAAAAGAAGGACCACAGAGGTCAAGTGGAAAGTGCAGGTGGAGAAGGCTTTGTGCCGCCCCTCGGCAGAGCGGATCTGCAGGATGGTGGAGATGATATAGACATAGGAGATGAGGACAGGCACAAGGCTGCTCACTGTCATGCAGCACATAAAAACAAACATCACAATCTCATTGATGCGGGTGTCAGAACAGGAGAGCGCCAACAGTGGGGGGATGTCACAGAAGAAATGATTGATGATGTTGGAGCTGCAGAATGACAGCCGGAATGTAAAACACGTGTGTATCATTGAATCCACAAACCCCACAGCGTACACCCCAGCCACCAGCACTTTACAAAGCTGCCTGGACATAGTGACCGTATAGAGCAGCGGGTTACAGATGGCCACATAACGGTCATACGCCATCACAGCCAGCAAGAGGCACTCAATATCTCCAAAAGCAATAGAGAGATACAGTTGCACAGCGCAGGCAGTGTAAGAAATGCTTTTCCTCTCGGCTAAGAAATTCAGCAGCATCTTAGGGGAAACTATCGAGGAATAGCAGAGGTCACAGAAAGACAAATTACTGAGGAAAAAGTACATGGGGCTGTGGAGTCGGGGGTCAATCATGATTAACAAGATCATCCCCCCATTTCCCACAAGGATGATACCATAAATCAGTAGGAACACCCCAAAAAGGGGAACCTGCAGCTCTGGACGATCTGTCAGTCCTGAGAGAATGAAGTCCGTCACCTCCGAGTGATTTTCCTTTTCCATCTCCTCTGAACAGAGATCAGACAGATATACAGATGTCGGCAGGTGGATGGTGCGGAAATCCTGTCCCTTCTCTGTAATGAAGTAAGTGAAGATAAATGGAGGTCAGTTTCTCAATGGACATCAGTACCCGCTCAGGGAAGAGGGCCTTAATCCACAGAGCCAGATGTTCACAGCTGGTCATTCCAGGTGTTCGATAAAATGTAAACGTGTGCAAATACAATGACACGCAGGTTAATCATGCCCCACACAGAAATGCTCCTGTTCACTAATCCAAACAGAAAACAGTGACTTGTGACTCTGCTGTGAGAGAATCAGTCTGAAGAAATTATTCCTTCGCTAAAGAAGGGGTGAGAGTAAAGGAGTGTCAATCTTTCTACCCTCTTTGAGCAAAGTGAGCTCTGTGGCTTGGCATGTCTGTTTGGGGTAAAGTTGCTTACTGTGCTAATTTAGCTTTTTGGTATTTACTTTAGCCTGTATGAAAACCCAGAGACATAATGGAAAGCACTGGCTTCAGTGACTATGTAATTAGCTATTTTTTCCAACCCAGGAGGTCTCTCCTTTAGCTGAAGGGATAGGAGTTGGGGCTGAGGCTTTTAGTGTTGGAGGTCTTGAATTCAATACCTGCTGATCACCATGGTGTCTGCGTGTGTGTGTGACTGTGATGCTGGACAATTGCACGTACCTGCTGAGAAGAGAGAGCGCGATGTGGTGGCATTTCCCCATCGACAGAAACTGCCAATTTGGAGCATCAGAAAGTTTTATACTGAGATGTGTGAACTATGGGACATGATTCCTGAAGCAACTGGGAATACCTGAGCTCAGAGAGCCATAACAGCTAATTAATGCGTTCAGTGAACCAAAGCCACCTTGGTGTAATTGGTGCCCTGGGGATTAATTTGACCTACTCTTTCTTACTGTGTTAAATGATGCAATTTCTACCAGAGTTACAGAGTATGAGGTTAGGGGTAGATTTCATCCTGCTGTTTTCAGTGCAAGCCGGGTACTGCGTAGAACTGATCCACAAAGGGGGTTTGTTTGTGGAGACCAAAATCTTTTTGCTTAAAACTTAATATTTCAGCTTCAAAATACCACGGGGGTGCATCCGATACCACACACCACCAATCTCTTCCATGCGCCAGGCTCCCAGGCTGGACTCCATCCCCCATGATGCATGATGGTCTCTCCTCTTGCTGAACTGCCCTGGAACATCACCAGAGTCCCACAGCCATGGTTTGGGGAGGAGGGGAGTTTGATATTTTGATTGAAAGCTGATGATTTCCAGGGAAAAGATAATTGCATGGAAAAAAATAGTTGAATTGAAAATCCAATTTCCCATCAAATAAACTTCTCAAGGAAAATTTTCAAGCAGCCTTAGCAACAAATTTGGAATCAAAGGAACAGAAAGTTAGATACAGGTGAAACGTACTAACTGTTTGCAGCTGTAGCTGATATCTTATCAGTCATTCCTGGTTTCAGAATCACCTCATTGTCCTGGCCCCAATACGTGGAATATAAAATTTGTAAGACATGTAAAAGTACTCCAGATTATCTAGCTATTTATAGCATGTCAATCACCATGGCATCCTATGTCCTTCCACTGCTAGGTTACTCCCCAAAGTTCATTCATTTTGCTTGATGGCGAGCACATGATGACCAGAGATGCTCAGGAGGAGACCATAGCATGCTACAGACTTCTGCAGTTCACAAAACTATCCCTTTTGCATGCATTTTATCTGCACACAGAGCTCAGCTTTAAGATGCTAAATAAATCTATGAGTCAACTTGAAATAGTCATGCTCTCATCGCAAATATTAATAGAATATTTTTTGATAATGTATGTGAAGTTATAAGATTGTACTGTATCATGTTATTAATACATGTTACAAACTGAGGCTGGCAAACTAGTCTGTCTCAAAGAAAGAAATGTGGGCTCTGCTTAATTTTGTATCTAAACTGTAACCAGAGTCATCAAGCATGAAGGGAAGCAAAGGAAGCCCAAAAAGGTGAGGAAAAAACAGCAGGGAACATCTTTCTACATGGACATTTTGTCTTCTGGTAACCGGGTGGAAATGGTTCTAAAAGGGGGGATAGGGCTATAAAAAGAAGGGAGAGACATCCCAAGGTACCTCTCTCTCTCTCTCTCTCTCTCTCTCTGCCTGCCCATTGATTCACTGCATCTGAAGGGATAAAGGAAGCAGCCATTGGACTGGGGGATGGGTCCTGACCTAAGAAGTTTGGTCAGTAAGACTGCTGAAAGCATGTGGTGAGGAAACATTTGCTTTGAATTTCACATCATTTGCTAACTTAGGCACAAGTGGAATTCTAGCTTTATTTTTCTTGTAACCATGTCTGCCTTCTATGCCTCCTTATTTGTACTCAGTTAAAATCTATCTTTGTAGTCAATAAACTTTGTTTTATTGTTGTATCTTATCCAGTGTGTTTCAATAGAAGTGCTATTAAAGAAATCATGGACAATGTAACTTGTATTGTCCAGGAGAGGACTGGGCAGCACAGGATGTACATTTCTGGAGGGAAACCGAAAACTGGGGAGTATGTTGGAGTCACCCTGCAGTATAACCAAGGGTGGTGAGAGCCTGAGTGTAACCCATCAATTCCTGGCCAGGCTGCAGTTACACACCCATGCTCAGGATGTGATTTGTCTGTGAGTGGCCCAGTTGGAAGCCACTTCAGCAAGGCATTGCCAGGTTGCAGGTGACAGAGCTGTTGATTAGTCTGGGTTGCACCCTGGTATGTTACAGCTCCCTCCCCATTCTTTTGTTAATTTTATTTATTTCCCATCATTTATAATCCTTGAAACAGAGTTTAGGAGTAAAACTGCAAAACAATGGGGGCGGGGGGGAGGATAGGACAAGAACCGATGGACTTCAATTGCAGCAAGGGCAGTTGAGGTTGGACATTAGGAAAAACATCCCAAGAGTGAGAGTGGTGAAGCACTGGAATAACTTGCCCAGGAAGGTTGTGGAATCTCCACTGTTGGAGATTTTTAACAGCAGGTTGGACAAACACCTGTCAGGAATGGTCTAGATAATACTTATTCCTGCCATGAGCGCAGGGGACTGGACTAGAGACCTCTCAAGGTCCCCTCCAGTCCTATGATTCTATGATCTCACAAGGAGCCCTGCACTGGGAGGAGGCGGGACACCAGCCTGAGCACTGGGCAGGGCAAGGGACACACACCTGCCTACATTTGACATTCAGCTCCACTGTACCCCCCACCACATGCACACACATGACTTGCTGGTACCTCTTCGTTTTTCCTCCCTTCACTTACAATGAGTTGAGGACGGAAGCAGCACCTGCTCAGAACCCTAAAATCAGACTAAGAGTTGAATCTTTCCCTGTTTACTAACCACACCCACGTTACCCTTAATACCTCTGGAGCTGCTTCCTGGGATGACTTTGAGATTTGTTCCCTGGAGCATCTTTTCTCCCAGGACAACAGGTGTGCAGAGCACATGCAATTAATGTTGTTGCCGTGTCTTTCCTTGTGGAAATGGAACAGAGGGCCAGAGCAGCAGCTGGTCTGGATCGCTGTCTGTCCCATGAGGTCTTTTGAATAAGATACAAAACTGAGGTGAATGTATTCCACTGGATGTGTTGGTCACCTCTCCAAAAGTCTCTTTAAGTAAGTTCCCAGCATTGGGACACAAAAGTGTCTAGAAATGGGTGAATTTCTTCTGGACGAATAATTTATTGTGAAAAACAATGCAGTTGTGGTTGACCTGAAACTCTTCACAAATGTGTTACAAAGTCTTCTAATAGCTTTTTCCCAAAACAATGTGTGTGGGGGAGGAGGATTTAGGTGCGGGTCGCAAAGCAGCCACCGGTAGGAGTTGGTGATGCTCCCTCTCTTTGTAATTTTTAGCTCAATAGTTAGGGTGTTCACCTGTGAGGTGGGAGATCCTGGTTCAATTCCCCCTTCTGTCCAGTGCTGGGCAAAGATGTGCACTTGGGTTTTCTGTATTTCCAGAAAGCATCCTAGCCACTCAGTGATGTGCTATTCCAGTCTGGGTTACTCTCAATCTCTCCGTTCAAAGTTGTTCTACGGCGGATAACAAATTAAATAACCATTGGAACAGAGACATGAAGTTGAGCATGTCAGTGACCCGAACTACCAGTCTATAGAGTCATTCTCTCTTTCTGGCCCTGTGTTTTATCCAAAATGCAACAGCTTCAATGGGAGAGAATGAGGCCATATCTACGCTACTGGCTAAATCGGGACTACTGCGATAGATGAAATGGTGTCGATTGAGCAGGTCTGGGGAAGACATGCTAAATCAATGGGAGACCTCTCACCTGTTGAAGTCTGTACTCCAGCTCCCTTAGAAACTATATTCCATCATGGATCTTTCTCAGGCCTGGTCTACACTAACGCTGTCGGATGATCTATGTTACAATACATCCGTTACGTAACTCTCCCGGTGACATAGCACAGTGTGGACACCGCTGTACGTCAGACTAACTTAGTCAACTTGAAGTAGCGTAACTGAGATCAATTTACAGCAGTAGCGTAGACCAGTCCTGAGAACGATGCAGGACAGAACATAGCCAGGTCACCAGGGCACTGTCCGGCAATGTGGGAGACCCACTTTCCAATTGCTTCTCCCCATCAGACAGAGGGGGGAAGTGACCTGTATCTCCCACATCCCACGGGAGTGATTTAATCACTGGGATAAAGTCTACAAGGGAAGCAGCGCCATTACCGCCTCTTCCATCCATTTTGTCAGTCTAGCCCTACATTATCTTTGCTTTTACATTGAAAAGTATCCAGGAAGGAAAGGAAATGTTCCATTTCTGGTCATGCTAAATATTTCCTTCGACCCCAAAGGAAATTTTTGTCAATGTTTTATATTTGCCAAGCATTTAGGGAATGTTAAGATTTGTTTCAGGTTGAACTGAATTTGTTTTTCAATTTTTTGTAACCACCCATTAATTCAAAAATCAGCTATTGGCCCAGCTCTATCCATTTGTCACTCACAGTAACCAGAGCTGTACAATTCCCAGAATCCCTATTCTTTAGAGTCCACAATACTTTCCAATAGAACTAAGAGTAAGAACTCACAGCTAACCTGCTGATGTGGTATAAACATCTAGTATGTGATATGACTTTTTCTTTCTGTTTAATTTATATGGTAGAGAAAACTCACCCTTTCCATATTATTTTGTATTCAGTTCAGTGCAGATTCTCACAGAGGATTCACACACACCATGCTCTCGTTTGGAAATGTTACCCTTGTTCTTATTTGTTTTGTTGGTCCCTTAATTTAAAATAAAAGCCATTGTGATGGAAATCACCTTTCTCCTCCATATGCATGGATACAAACCAGGCGACAATCTCTACAACAACCCCACAGAGGACATAAAGGGCTGCAGAGTATCAGGAGGGTGTGCAAAACCCCCTTTGGTTCAGCCATAGAAATCACACGCTTTGTACTTGCAACTCCATAATGAAAACAAACCCGCTACAAAGCAGAGGGAGATAGATTTGATGCCCCCCTCTTCTTATCCAATACAAATAGCTCTATGCTTTCAAAGCACATCACAGATATTCACACATGTGAAAGAGGTGCCTCCTGGAATTTTTCTGGGGTAATACCCTAATAAAGCCCCGATCTTAGTTGGGGCCTGCAGGCCTTGTGGGAATACAAACAAATTAATAATAACAACAATACAATAATGAACAATACTATCACATGCTCTGCGAAATTACATTGCAATGGGCTGGGAATTGAATTCACCTGTTTCCACTCCCCATCACTAAACCAGTACTGAGTTAAAGAGATTCAAGAATTGGTTAGGAGTTTCTTCATTGCTTTCCTCAGGGCGTCCTTCACCTCCGTGTTCCTCAGGCTGTAGATGAGGGGGTTCAACATGGGGATCACCAGCATGTAAAACACTGAGGCCACTTTGTCCGTGTCCATGGAATAGCTGGAGGTGGGACGTAAATACATGAAGAGTTGGATGCCATAAAACAGGACCACAGAGGTCAAGTGGAAAGTGCAGGTGGAGAAGGCTTTGCGCTGGCCCTCAGCGGAGCGGATCTGCAGGATGGTGGAGATGATATAGACATAGGAGAGGAGGACAGTCATGAAGCTGCTCACTACGATACAACCAATGAAGGCAAACATCACAATCTCATTGATGCGGGTGTCAGAGCAGGAGAGCACCAGCAATTGGGGGATGTCACAGAAGAAATGATTGATGATGTTGGAGCTGCAGAATGACAGCCGAAATGTACAAAACGTGTGTATCATTGAATCTACCGNGAGAAAACTCACCCTTTCCATATTATTTTGTATTCAGTTCAGTGCAGATTCTCACAGAGGATTCACACACACCATGCTCTCGTTTGGAAATGTTACCCTTGTTCTTATTTGTTTTGTTGGTCCCTTAATTTAAAATAAAAGCCATTGTGATGGAAATCACCTTTCTCCTCCATATGCATGGATACAAACCAGGCGACAATCTCTACAACAACCCCACAGAGGACATAAAGGGCTGCAGAGTATCAGGAGGGTGTGCAAAACCCCCTTTGGTTCAGCCATAGAAATCACACGCTTTGTACTTGCAACTCCATAATGAAAACAAACCCGCTACAAAGCAGAGGGAGATAGATTTGATGCCCCCCTCTTCTTATCCAATACAAATAGCTCTATGCTTTCAAAGCACATCACAGATATTCACACATGTGAAAGAGGTGCCTCCTGGAATTTTTCTGGGGTAATACCCTAATAAAGCCCCGATCTTAGTTGGGGCCTGCAGGCCTTGTGGGAATACAAACAAATTAATAATAACAACAATACAATAATGAACAATACTATCACATGCTCTGCGAAATTACATTGCAATGGGCTGGGAATTGAATTCACCTGTTTCCACTCCCCATCACTAAACCAGTACTGAGTTAAAGAGATTCAAGAATTGGTTAGGAGTTTCTTCATTGCTTTCCTCAGGGCGTCCTTCACCTCCGTGTTCCTCAGGCTGTAGATGAGGGGGTTCAACATGGGGATCACCAGCATGTAAAACACTGAGGCCACTTTGTCCGTGTCCATGGAATAGCTGGAGGTGGGACGTAAATACATGAAGAGTTGGATGCCATAAAACAGGACCACAGAGGTCAAGTGGAAAGTGCAGGTGGAGAAGGCTTTGCGCTGGCCCTCAGCGGAGCGGATCTGCAGGATGGTGGAGATGATATAGACATAGGAGAGGAGGACAGTCATGAAGCTGCTCACTACGATACAACCAATGAAGGCAAACATCACAATCTCATTGATGCGGGTGTCAGAGCAGGAGAGCACCAGCAATTGGGGGATGTCACAGAAGAAATGATTGATGATGTTGGAGCTGCAGAATGACAGCCGAAATGTACAAAACGTGTGTATCATTGAATCTACCGCCCCCACAGTGTACACCCCAGCCACCAGCCCTTTACAAACCTGCCTGGACATGGTGACCGTGTAGAGCAGCGGGTTACAGATGGCCACATAACGGTCATACGCCATCACAGCCAGCAAGAGGCACTCAACATCTGCAAAAGCGATAGAGAGATACATTTGCACAGTGCAGGCAGTGTAAGAAATGCTTTTCTTCTCGGCTAAGAAATTCAGGAGCATCTTAGGGGAAATTATCGAGGAAAAGCAGAGGTCACAGAAAGACAAATTACTGAGGAAAAAGTACATGGGGGTGTGGAGTCGGGGGTCAATCGTGATTAACAAGATCATCCCCCCATTCCCCACCAGGGTGATACCATAAATCAGTAGGAACACCATAAACAGGGGGATCTGCAGCTCCGGATGATCTGTCAGTCCTGAGAGAATGAACTCAGTCGCCTGCGAGTGATTTCCCTTTTCCATCTCCTCTGAACAGAGATCAGGCAGCTACAGAGATGTGGGCAGGTGGATGGTGCAGAAAACCTGTCTCTTCTCTGTAATGAAGTAAGTGAAGATAAATGGAGATCAGTTTCTTAATGGACATCAGTACCCGCTCAGGGAAGGGCTTAGTCCACAGAGCCAGATGTTCACAGCTGGTCATTCCAGTTGTTCGATAAAATACACACTGCATAAAGACAATGAGACACAGGTTAATTATGCCCCGCACACGAACACTCCTGTTCACTAATCCGAGATGTGACTTGTGACTCTGCTGTAAGAGTATCAGGGTGAAAACCATCTCAGTCTGAAGAGATTATTTGTTAGCTAAAGAAGGGGTGAGAGTAAAGGGTCTCAATCTTTCTACCCTCTTTGAGCAAGGGGAGCTCTGTGGCTCGCCATGTCGGTTTGCGGTAAAACTTGGTTACTGTGCTAATTAAGCTTTTGGGCATTTACTTTAGCCTGTATGAAAACCCAGAGACATAATGGAAAGCTAGGGCTTCAGTGACTACGTAATTGACTATTTTTTTCCAACCAAGGAGGTCGTCCTATTAGCTGAAGGTGTAGGAGTTGGGTCTGAGGCTTTTCGTGCTGGAGATCTTGAATTCAATACCTGCTGTTCACCATGGTGTCTGCTTGTGTGTGTGACTGTAATTCAGGACAATAGTATGTACCTGCTGAGAAGAGAGAGAGAGATGTGTTGGTGTTTCCCCATCGATAGAAACTGCCAATTTGGAGCATTCGGGAAGTTTTATACAGAGATGTGTGATCCCTGAAGCAACCGGGAATTCCTGAGCTCAGAGACACGACACCTAATTAATGTGCTTAGTGAACCAAAGCCACCCTCGATGTATCTCATGCCCTGGGGATTAATTCGGCCCACTCTTTCCTACTGTGTTATTAAATGATGCAATTTCTACCAGAGTTACAGAGTATGAAGTTAGGGGTAGATTTCATCCTGCTGTTTTCAGAGCAAGCGATATGCTGGGTACAACTGATCTACAAAAGGGGGTTGTTTGCGGAGACTGAAAGCTTTTGGTTGAAAACTTAACATTTCGGCTTGGAAATACCACAGGGGTGCATCCAATACCACACACCACCAATCTCTTCCATGGGCCAGGCTCCCAGGCTGGACTCCATCCCCCATGGTGATGATGGTCTCTCCTCTTGCTGAACTGCCCTGGGACATCACCAGAGTCCCACAGCCATGGTTTGGGGAGGAGGGGAGTTTGGCTTTTTTGATGGAAACCTGCTAATTTCCAGGGAAAAGATAATTGCATGAAAAAACCTGTTGAATGGAAAATCCAATTTCCCATCAAAAAACCTTCTCTGGAAAAATTTTCAACCAGCCTTAGCATCAAGTTTGGAATCAAAGGAACAGAAAGTTAGATACAGGTGAAACGTACTAATTGTTTCAGAATCACCTCATTGTCCTGACCACAATAGGTGGAATGTAAAACCTGTAAGATATGGAAGAGTACTCCAGTTTATCAATCTATCTATCTATCTATCTATCTATCTATCTATCTATCTATCTATCTATCTATCTATCTATCTATCTATGGTACGCCAATCACCATGGTATTCTATGTCCTTCCCTTGCTAGGTTACTCCCCAAAGTAGGAAGGATAGGTTCACGCATTGTGCTTGATGGAGACCACATGTTGACCAGAGGAGCTCAGGAGGAGACCACAGCCATCTGCCCTCCATTGTTCATTTGGTGCTTCTCGGTAAAGCTGGAAATGACCAATGTTCCCTCTAATTTTTTTCATCCAAGTGCAGATTGAATGTTGTTATGTGCAGCACCAATATCGAGCTCGTTTATTGTGCATACTAAACCTAGATATAATATATATTTTTAAAAGTTCATAGGTATGGAAGAAGAAGAAGAAAGAGTATTAAGCAATTCATCTTGTTAATTATCCCTTGTTTTAAGATGCTTATTTAATATGAAATCAAATAAAAAGAAAATTAACACTGCCCTTGGAGTACATGTATTTTATCATCCTTTCTAACAACTCAAGCTAATAAACACAGTAAAATGTGGTGTACTGAAAACAGCTATATAAATAAATCAAAGTCATTATGGTCATTAAGTGAAAGCATAAAAATATGCACCAGAGGCCCAATTAAATAACCTACTCCTACCATACACCACTAAATCTTCAGGGGAAACTGCTCTCAAAAAATGAAGCATCTGCGAGAACACTAGCATGCTACAGACTTCTGCAGTTCACAAAACTATCCCGCTTGCATGCATATTATCTGCACACAGAGCTCAGCTTTAAGATGCTAAATAAATTCATGAGTCAACGAGAAATGCTCTCACCCCAAATATTAATACAATATTTTCTGATACTGGAAAGGAGAGTAAAAGGCATTCACTCGGGATTATACAATTTCTCTGGAATGTCAGCTCTTAATTTGATTAATACTTCACACACACAGAACAGTAAAAATAAGTCATAAAGCGACACAGACAGCAAAACAAAGCCCCACACAAACAAGTGACAACAGTGAAAATACAAAGGGAAATAAAACATCAAGTAGTTGGTGATGGGTATTTTAAATGAGTGTTTAGGGCCAATGCAGTGCAAGCGCAACAGAGCCCTGTGTGTGTCACCATGTTAAAAACTCAGAGTAGAATGACTCATTATGTTTTTACACGCCCTGCAGGACATTAACACATGGCTTTGGCGTTTGCAGAGAGATCCCTACTTCAAGGAGTTTGCAAATAAGGTCTTTATTCTACAAAACACCTAGCACCTCCACCAAGCCTAGTGCTGCTTGCTACTTATGAGTCAATGGGAGCACTCTGAAGAGCCAAAACTACACCAGAGAGCAAAGATCTGGCCTTAGGAGCTTCCAATACCTCTCCCCAAATAAATGCTAAAACTTAATGGGAATCACTTGTCAGGAAATCACTTGTCAGGAGAAGTGATTTCCATTATGTTTTAGTATTTGTTTGGGGAGAGCCATCTCTCTCCTGCACCAGGGCAGCCACCGAGCTGGGGCTGGGAAGAGTGGGGTGTCTCCCCCGCCGCAGCAGGAACTGAGCTGAGGCTGGGAAGGAGGGACATCTGTCCTGGGCAGCCGCAGCCATGGAGCTGGAGAGNGGGTGTCTCCCCCGCTGCAGCAGGAACTGAGCTGAGGCTGGGAAGGAGGGACATCTGTCCTGGGCAGCCGCAGCCATGGAGCTGGAGAGAGTCACGTCTCTTTCCAGCTGGCACAGCCCTGCATGTCCCAATTTCCCCTCATTCCCATCTCACCTCACTGCTCCCCCAACTACTCCCTAATCCTCCCAAGGCCACCACCTCATCTGACGCGTGCATCCCCTCCAGTGTCGAGGTGCATGGCCCTTCATTCCCCCGTGCACGGCCACCCAGGCACACACCTTACGGGGAACTATGGAAATGACCCTTCTGAATGGAATCACTATTATAAAAATGGTGTGTTGGATGACGGTGGTGCAGGTTTTGACAGATGAGATGAAGATGAAGATCTTGATTTTTATGGTTTCACACGCAAAGAGTAGCCTTCAACTTTCTAGACAAATGCCTTTTATTTCATGGGAAAAGAGCAATTCATGAATGAAAAATAGTAAATTCCCTGTGAAAGAGGGGACGATTTAATTTCTGTGCCCTTCCATGCTGGGACCTCTTCAGTGCATGGCCAGGGATTTCATCTTGTGAAATGACCCAGTTGGAACACTAACAGCTCCTATGCATTGCAAATATCCATTCTCTTCCTACAGGTCTCAGGACTTGGTTGCTTCTGAAATACAGATGAGCCCTTCCTGCACAATCTCCTGTATGGAGATGTTCCTAGTGGCAGCCTCTTGTCCCTGCCCAGCAACCTGGTGAAGCTAGGGAAGAGAGAATGTGCATACTCCCCTGCCTTCTAGTGACATCACAGAGGTGGACGGGGCATCATTAGACCTACATTCCTCAAACTTGTGCCCATGAGGATGCTCAGGGCTTCTCTGCACTGTGCTTAGGTCTGGTGGATATTGCTAGACTTGCTTAAAGAGGTAACCATAACATGGACACTACCCATTCGACCACATCCCCTGCTGGTGTAAATGGATGCCTCTCCCTGGGAGTGATTGGGCCAGATTCACAGATGGTATAAATCAGCTTAGCCCCATTGAAACCAAAGGGCCAGATCTTCAATTGGTGTGAATCTGAGCACGTTTTGAATTGTCAATGGGACAACGTACCAAGACACAATCACTTGACATCTTGAAATCAAGACTGGGTAGCTCTCTAAAAGAGATGTTCTAGTTTTAATTAATGGGCGAGGTTCCATGCCCTGTGTTAGCCAAAGGTCAGACTAGAAATCGTGAATCTATGGAAAAACTGTGTCACTTAAATGAAGTCAATGAGCCAATCCCCAGGCGGTAGAAGTCATAGAAGTCAATGGCCCAGATCCCTCGCTGGTGGAAATCGATGTAGCTCCATTGAACTCCTGGCTGGCTAAAGGAAACTGCAGCACCATGGACAGCTCAGAACTGGCAGGGACTGGGGGAGTGAGAAAGCGCTCCTGGCTGGTTGATAGGGCTGAACGTACATTTGCCCTCAGGTAAAGGTGAAGCATTAGTGAAGGCTGGGGCTATGGGGCAGTATCCCAAGGGAGCTGAAAGCAGTTTAGTTAAAGGGACACAGTGATGTGTGGCTGCTATTCTTAGGGTCCCTGGGCTGGGACCTGGAGTAGTGGTTAGGCCACTGAGGATGTGGCCTTCAATTGGACCACAGTCAAAGGGATCCAAACTACTTAGTGGCCCAGCTGGAGAGCTAGGGCCAGAAGGACCCAGAAAGGACAAAACCGTTGCCTCCAGGGAGGAAGCTTTGGGAGTATGGCCAGATACCAGGGCAGGGACTGTTTAAAGACTTTGGACATACAAAACCAGAAGGGGTGCTTGTGAGAGGTGGGTGCCACGCTGTTACAGACTCCTAAAGTCATTAAAGGGGTCCCTTAGAGATTGTAATTTCATCACATCAGTTCACAATCCCAATGAGGGTCTCTGTGACCGAACCCATTACACTATGCACTTGGGTTTCCTGCATTTCCAGAAAGCATCCCAGCCCCTGAGTCATATGCTCTTCCAGTCTGGTTTGCTCTCAATCTCTCCTTTCAAAGTTGTTCTACTGTGGATACCTAATTAAATAACCATTGGAACAGAGACGTGAAGTTGAGCATCTCACCCTCTAGGTGGATGCCCCTAGCCACCAGCTTATAGAATCATTCTCTCTTTCTGGACCTGTGATTCTTCCAGTATTTTGTCCACTGATCTCAGTTGGGACCTGCAGAACTTGTTGGAATACAAACAAATTAAAAATAATAACAATACAATAATGAACAATACTCCCACAGGCTCTGCAAAATTACATTGCATTGGGCTGGGAATTGAATTCACCTGTTTCCACTCTGGGTCACTAAACCAGTACTGAGTTAAACAGCTTCAGGAATTGGTTCGGAGTTTATTCATTGCTTTCCTCAGGGCGTCCTTCACCTCCGTGTTCCTCAGGCTGTAGATGAGGGGGTTCAACATGGGGATCACCATCATGTAAAATACTGAGGCCACTTTGTCCATGTCCATGGAATAGCTGGAGGTGGGACATAAATACACGAAGATGATGGTGCCAAAAAGAAGGACCACGGCGGTCAAGTGGAAAGTGCAGGTGGAGAAGGCTTTGTGCCGCCCCTCGGCAGAGCAGATCTGCAGGATGGTGGAGATGATATAGACATAGGAGAGGAAGACAGTCACAAAGCTGCTCACTACAATACAACCAATGAAGGCAAACATCACAATCTCATTGATGCGGGTGTCAGAGCAGGAGAGCACCAGCAATTGGGGGATGTCACAGAAGAAATGATTGATGATGTTGGAGCTGCAGAATGACAGCTGAAATGTACAAAACGTGTGTATCATTGAATCTAACACCCCCACAGTGTACACCCCAGCCACCAGCCCTTTACAAAGCTGCCTGGACATGGTGACCGTGTAGAGCAGCGGGTTACAGATGGCCACATAACGGTCATATGCCATCACAGCCAGCAACAGGCACTCAACATCTGCAAAAGCGATAGAGAGATACATTTGCACAGTGCAGGCAGTGTAAGAAATGCTTTTCTTCTCGGCTAAGAAATTCAGCAGCATCTTAGGGGAAATTATTGAGGAAAAGCAGAGGTCACAGAAAGACAAATTACTGAGGAAAAAATACATGGTGGTGTGGAGTCGGGGGTCAATCATGATTAACAAGATCATCCCCCCATTCCCCACCAGGGTGATGCCATAAATCAGTAGAAACATCCCAAACAGGGGGATCTGCAGCTCCGGACGATCTGTCAGTCCTGAGAGAATGAACTCAGTCGCCGCTGAGTGATTTCCCTTTTCCATCTCCTCTGAACAGAGATCAGGCAGCTACAGAGAGGTGCGCAGGGGGATGGTGCAGAAAACCTGTCTCTTCTCTGTAATGAAGTAAGTGAAGATAAATGGAGATCAGTTTCTTAATGGACATCAGTACCCGCTCAGGGAAGGGCTTAGTCCACAAAGCCAGATGTTCACAGCTGGTCATTCCAGTTGTTCGATAAAATACACACTGCGTAAAGACAATGAGACACAGGTTAATTATACCCCGCACACGAACACTCACTCACTCACTCATGCCCGTCACCCCAATCGGGGTATGGGCCGCCAACCACTGATCTCCAGAGCACACGAACACTCCT